>PVLA01010433.1:0-63427 GCA_004027455.1 Hydrochoerus hydrochaeris | reverse complement strand
GACAGCAATAGGTCCTGTGCCTGTCTTAGGCGGCCGGTGGTGTAACATATGTGTCCTAGTTGCCCGTCTTTGGCTGCCTGTCCAGTGTCTCAGGGCAGTTGTCTCACAGGAACCCCGCAAATCCTCCTCCATGAGCTCTCCCACCCAAAGCTCCTGCATAAACTCTCTCACACTACTCACAGAAGGCAAAACCCCACAATCAGTCCTCACAAAGGGGTTATCTAGAGGGCCTCCAGCAACCCCCCTGGAGTCTCCACCCTGGACTCCATATTGAGCATTACATAAAAACATACACATGTGAACTACACAAATTACAATTATCAGTACCAAACATTCCAAGATCCCCGCACCCAATTCCCACATGCGGTGTCCTTTTCCTGGGGAGGCGATTGTCACAAGGCGTGGATGGACTAGAACGCGGCATGGACAGAAAAGGGCGCCGCAGTAGCAGTAAGTCGCCATCTTGCAGTGGCTCTGGGATGTCAAGGATCACAGAGCTAGAGAGACTGAGCACACTGGATGTTTAATGGTGGTTTTGGGGTAGGATTGCGGGAGGAACGCAATGTAGCCTCCCCTGGAGTAAGCATTTCATTAATTTGGGGGGTCTGCATGACGCTGGGTCAGCAGCTCAGAAATTAAAGTCTAATATGTAAAAGAGGTCACCGGGACTTTTTCGGGACCAAAAACTCTATAGCAGTCTTTTAAAGCATTTCCTAATGTTTCCCATCTTTTAGCATCAATGGAGCCCTCTGGAGGGAACCAGGGGCAAGTTTAGTAAATCTTTTGTTTTAACCTTTATCTCTCTCACCTTGAGGGCTTTACTGAGGCCGCACACGAACAATTAGTGCTCACTTAATGCTTGACCCATGGCGAAAGGGAAGGGGAAGTGGATGCCACTCACTTACCGTGACTCGGGCAAGACGTCAGGCAGTCGTCTGCACAGATCACTGGGACTGAGTCCTGAAACACTTAATGTGGCCGCAGCTTTTTTCTTACAAACGGTCCCTCGTTGGATCCCCCATGCCGGGAGAGGCCACGTTGGGCGCCACTTGATCCGGCCCGTGGATCAGTCCGTGGGTCTCACCTGGAGGGGGAACGGGGATGGGGGGACACAGGCAAAAGGAGAGAGAGACGGAGACAAGTTGAGCGGTTCCAATCAAGTCTCGTTTATTGAGGAAGTGTCCCTGGCTTATATAGAAGCGGAGGCAGGAAGCTATCAAGCACGGATAGGTCATCGTCATATCCTGGTTCAGGCGGCAGAGGATCATGGGAAATGTAGGCTGACGGACCAGATGCCCACAGGAGGGAGAGACAGGGTGGCAGCAGTGAAGCTATCCCGCCACTCCCTACAGCCTAACCCTTCAGAGCCTGTTTCTCCATCACCAACACTTTTTCCTCAAGCGCTGCCACGTGGAGTGGTGCATGAAACAACGTGATTTACAGCCAAACATTCTCTTCACCATCTGACCCTCCTGCGGTGCATAACCAGTCTCGCTCTGGTCACCAGGCTCTTCTTCCTGGTGAAGCTCCCACCTGTGGGACTTGCCCTTTAAGCTCAGCTGACCTCAGCTGCTCCCCTCCCAGAAGCAGCTCTCTGGCTTTCCAGTCGCTGCTCTGCCCTCATCTGGTTCCCAGTTGCTCCTTCTTCCCCACACGGTTCACTTCCTTTCTGTCTGTTCGCTTCCTTTCTCAGATTTGTCTCAGGTCTCACATTCCATCACCCCATGAGACCATTCTATAGCTTTATTTTACAGTTGCTTTAGGTTCAAAATCTCCAATCCCAATTCCAACTTTTTTTTTAATGTACTGGAGGTTGAATCCAAGTCCATCTGAGCCCAGTGCATTTGCACTGATTTACATCTCCAGCCCTTTTTATTTCATTTTATTTTATTTTTATCGGTACCAGAGATCGAACTCACGACATGTGCTTGCAAGGCAGGCTCTTATGCTGCTGAGCTAAATCCCCAGCTTTATTTTTTATTTTAAGACAGGATCTCCCTTATTTCTCAGCCTGGGCTCTAACTTGCGATCCCCTTACTTTCAGCCTCCGAAATCGCTGAGATCACAGCTCTGCACTGCTGTGCCCAGCTCCACTCTTACTCTCCTCTGATCGCCTGAGCGGCCGCCCTCCAGAACACACCTTTGGGCGTCCTCAGCTTTTTCGCCCCACAGGAGATCGACATCTCCTCCTGCGCCAGCCCAACGTGATCTGCTTCCCATCCTTCTCTGCGGATAGAATCCCTTCCTCCAGGACCAGATGGAGGTCCCTTAGAACCTCCCTTAGAACACCAAAGAGCTTAGTTCCTGACCCCCATTTTTGTAAAAGAACTAGGTAAATTAAAAAAAAAAAAGAAAGAAAGAAAGAAAGAAAGAAAGAAAGAAAGAAAGAAAGAAAGAACTGGGTGGGTGGGGCATGTGGCTTAGGGATGCTGCGCGCCTTTAGCCAACTACAGGCCTGGGTTTGAGCATGCGCACACACCACAGCCACACACCATACAAAGCACACATACCCCATACACACCACACATCACACACATTCCATATACACCACACACACTGCAAACACTAGACACACGCTGGACACACCGTGCAAACACCACACACAGAGAGAGAAAATAAAGAAAATTACTGAATTATCCAACTAAAACTCAAATGCTGAAACTACTACTTACCCCCTCAAACCTCCCACTCCATACTGTGTATAAGAGGGATGGGGGAGCTTGTAGCCTCGCCCCTCCACTTCTTCTTGCCTTTCCATTTGTGCCACACACTCAGGTCGCCTCCTCTCCAAGACCACACTGCATCTTGTCCCTGCTGTCCCCTCTACTCTGCCCTCAACATTTTCTGCTTTTTTCCCCCTGAGGGATTGAACCCAGGACCTCAGGCATGCTAAGCATGCACTTAACCACCACTAAACTACACCCTCATCTCTTCCTCCCTCTAGAATAAAAAATAACTATTCATCATGAAGGGCTCAGTGGCAGCACCCTTGCTAGGTACTCTCAGGCCCACACACTGAGCAAACTTTACTTGGGTATCTATTGTGCACAAGGCCTCCTTCCAGATCCTGGGGATACAGCCACAAATAAGATGATAAATTCCCTGGCATGTTACAATTATGTTGTAAGGGGGCAAGCGGGCAAAAACCATACTTTCAAGATAGATGTAGTGAGGCAGGCAAATAGTCTTAGCACCCTGGGAAGCTGAGGCAGGAGGATCACAAGTTCAGCCCAGCCTGGGTGACTCAGAAATTTAGTGAGACTATTTCTCAAGAGGTAGGTTGTGGTCCCTGGGAATGTAGTTCAAACAAAGGCTCTGAGTTCAATCCCCAGCACCACACCCACACCTATATACGCACACACACACATCCACATCCACACACAAGCACAGTTCAGGTGGTGATAGCTATGAAAGAAATAAACCAGAAGGGCAGAAAGCGCTGGAGTGGCAAGGGTGGGGTGGTGGCAGGAGGCAAGTCTGGACCCGAGACTGTGGGGCCTTACTGTACTGGCCACAGTAAGGGCTCTGAACTCTGCGCCAAGATGGAAATTCACTGGAGAGCTGGTGCAGGGAGGTGACAAGAGATTTATGTTTCAGTCATTCTGCCTATGGGGTAGCGATCAAATGCAGACAGACCAGCATCAATGCTAGCCTGAACTAGATAGCAAGACTCCGTCTCAAAAAAAAAACCAAAATGAAAAAAATCTCCCTTTATGCACACATACCCTCCCGTAACACAGGCACACAGACTTCCCATCTCCTTTGCTACTCTGATCACAGTTATAAGCATGTACAAAGGATTTAATGTCTGGTTAGCACCCAGCCCAGAAACACAGCGACTGGAAGGAACAGTGACCTGCAAATTCTGTTGCCCATTGCCCTCCCTGCGCTTACTCCGGTAGGGTTGGGACTAGTGTCCCTGCTGTATTCTCAGGACTGGCACAGTGCCTGGCACTGAGCCAGCACTCAGTGAATATTTGTCAAATGACTGAAGAATGTATGAACTATATAAACTTTCCCCTCCACTCCTCAAAAAAACAACTGCATACGATTTGATTTTATCACTTCTTTTTTGTTAGTCAAATAAGACTATCCCTACAATACTAATAACAATGACGACGAAAATGTTAAGCACGAACGCAGAGCGGGCAGCGTTTAAAAACCAAGGGATAATGGGGGCTGGGGATTTAGCTCAGGGGCATAAACGCCTGCCTGGCAAGCGTGAGGTCGTGAGTTCGATCCTTAATACCAAAAATAAAGAAAGAAAGAGAACCACGGGACACAATTTCCATTCCGCCTACCGTCGGCGTAGTGAAACAGCAGCCCCAACCGGAGGCCAAGGGAAATCCCACAGCGGGGCGCAGAGGCGAGGGCGGGGCGACAAGCTGCACCTAGGGAAGGCGGCCCCGGACTGCACCAGCAGCACCAAAATGCGCAGCCGCAAACCAGCGGCCAGCTCCTTCTCGGAAAGGGAGATTGACGTTTCTCCGGAGGCGGGACTCAGGACCCTTGCGCACTTCTCATTGGTCCTTCTGGAAACGAACAATTTTCCCTCACCAGTTATAGCCCAATGGGAGCGAAAGGATATTCTTGATCTACACTAGGAAAGATTGGGTCGGTGGACAGCAAGGAGGGACTTGGTAAAGTGGATTCAATTGCCACCGTGACTCCACCCCACCGAAATTGAGCAAGATTCCTTAGTTGACTGGTTAGGGAGCTTGAAAACATTTAGTGTCCAAAACCTGTGGGAAGCTTGGTGTCCACCTCCTCTATCTTGTTTAGTCATTTTGGCTGCGACCCAGCCTTTCCTGAGGCTGTATTTTTGTTATGGCGAATTATTCAAGAAGCCTTGCAGGCTGACGCCATCACTGGACAATACCACTCCCCCTTCCCTTGCCTGTCGGGCATTACGGTGGCTTCACAATCAGAGGATCCTGACGCTTCTTTTCATTCTTTCTTCTTTCTCTCTTTTTTTAAACAGGATCTTGCTATGTAGCTACGGCTGGGTTCGAACTCATAGTGATCCTCACTGCGTCCTGTGTGCTGGGATTACAGGCGTGCATCACTCAAATCCTGAAACTTTTTACACCCCACCCTGCCACTTTAGAAATTTGTCTATTGACACTTAACACCCTGCTGTGTTTTAGGTCTAGTGGTGACCAGGCCCCTGCTCTTGGGAACTTATATTCTATGGGACAACATAAATAAATAAACAAAAAGATTATTTTTAACTGTCTAGGTAGCTTTTCAATTCTAGAATCTAGTAACAGGTCGTTGCATAAAATCGGTGTTCTTAGCTGGATGTGGTGGCTCACGCCTGTAATCCCAGCATTCGGGAGGCTGAGGCATTAGAATTACCGTTAGCAAAGTCTGGGTTACACAGTGAGTTCAAAACCAGCTAGATTATGTATCAAGAGTCTATCTTAAAAAACAATCAACAAAACAAAAAATTTGTTTAAAGAATTTCTGTGTAGAGCTGGGCGTGGTGACACACTCCTGTAATCCCAGCACTCGGGAAGCTGATGCAGGAGAATTGTTGCAAATTTGAGACCAACCTGGGCTACAAAGTGAGTCCAAAGCCAGCCTGAACTGCATACAAGACCCTGTCTCAAAAAAAAAAAATTCCTGTGTGGGTTAACCATGGCAGCACACACTCAGGAGACTGAGGCAGGAGGATCACTGCAAGTTGCAGTCCAGCCTGGACTACACAGCAAGACCTTGTCTCAAAAAAATAAAACATACAAAATAGGAATTCCTGCCAGGTGTGGTGACACATATCTGTAATTCCAGCACTTGGGAGATTGAGGCAGAAGGATAACCACAAATTTGAGGCCAGCCTGGGCTACACAGGGAACTCAAGATCAGCCTGAACTATACAGCAAGACCTTGTTTCAAAAGAGAGAGACATAAGTGCCTGCCTTACAAGCGCATGGTTGTGAGTTCGATCCCTGGTACCAACAACAAAAAAAAGAGAATTCTTGTGTGGGTTGGGTGTGGAAACACATACCTATGATCTCACTACCTTGTGGGGTTAAGGCATGAGAATTGCAGTAATTTTGAGGCCAGTTTGGGCTACATAGCGTGTTCAAGGTCAGTCTGAACTACACAGCCAGACTCTGCCTCAAAAAAACCAAAAAAATGTGTTTTAAAAAGTCCAAGAGAGGGCTGGGCTGGGGATTAAGCTCAGTGGCATAAGCACCTTCCTGGTGAGTGCAAGGTTGTGAGTTGAGTTTGATCCCTGGTTAAAAAAAAAAAATCCATAAGAGCTGGGGCAAGTGGTTCACACCTGTAATCCCAGGACCCGGGAGGCTGAGGCAGGATTACCACAGTTTTGAAGTCAGCTTGGAAAACAGCAAGACCCTATCTCAAAATAAATAAAATAAATAAATAAAAATTCAAAAAGTCCAGATGCCAGTTGTGGCATATCCCTGTAAATCCCAGCTACTCAGGAGGCTGATGAAGGAAGACTGCACCTTCCAGGCCACCCTGGGCTGCTCAGGTAGATCTCCCCTTATTTATTTATTTATTGCCTATATTTATTCAGCAGGTTAGAGTGGAAAATGCAGGAAACTGAATAAATCTTGGGAGTGTCTCAAGGACTTTTCTAAGTAACAAATTATGGTAATTTAGGAGAAGTATCTTAGGAGAAGATCTCCATGTTGCATTTCACTACAAGAGTGAAAGGCCTGCAGCTACGGTCTTTAGTTAATTGGCGTTGGAGCCAGGTGCCGATCTCCCCATATTTAAAAAAAAAAAGTGTCTAGCAAAGAGGGGGGAAATTGAAATTTATTGAAGGCTTACTGAGTATGTTAAGAGCTTTACAAACATTCATCTTCACAATGTTTTACTGATCAGGCAAATGAGGTTAAATAATTTGCCCAAAGTCATGCAGCTAGAAGTGGCAGAGCTGAGGCCACCTGGTTTCTCTGATTCTTCACGCCCGCCTCATCACCCCACTGCACAGGCACAAGTGCTCCTCGCCTTAGATGCCCAGACGTGCACTCCCTGCCCAGCATGCTCCTGAGATCACAAAGAGCCACTCTCAAACTGCAGGGAGTTTAATGCTTTTCCTGCTCCCACACTGTAAGTGGGGCATCTCTCCCATAGCCCGAACTCCTGTGTAGCACAGGACAGAAGCTGTCACAGGACAGACACTGTTTCAGTCCAGAGGGCCAGAAAGCAGCAGAGGCCTCCAAGGCTAGGAGGGAAAGGGGCACTTTGTGGGTACACACAGCAGGTTTCTTTATGAGCCAGCCAGTGCCAGGAACCGCTGGGGGCTGCTGGTCCTGCCCCGATGGTGCCCATGACCCCAGCATTCATGTGGAACTGTTTGGTGTGACCAGAAGCCCAGGTCAGAGTCCAGTCTCCCGGCTGCCCCCACTGAGACTGAGGCTGTGGGGGCGAGTTCCACGCTCCAGCCTGCGGCCTGACAGGAGACGCCGCAGGGAAGAGCCTGAGCTCAGATCACCACAGCTCCGGAGGTGCAGGCTCTCCCGGCCCAGCCGGCCCCACGGGCTCCGGGGCACCTGGACGGAATACAGAAGATGGCATGGAGTGGCTATCCTGAAGCTCCAGGCTTTCCCAGGGATACTTCCTGGCTCCCCGAATGTCTACCTGCTTATGTCCATGGGCTCCCATCCCAGTGGGATCTGGTGACTTCTTGGACATCTGGAGGAAACGAGTGACCAGGCCCCGGCCTGGCCAGTTTCCTTTCAGGTCCCCTAGAGAGTGGGCAGGTGTAGGGCCCGAGGGCAAGGGGAATTTACGGAAGGTGGGCACAGGGTGCCGTTTCTCGGCTGATCGGGCACGGAGCAACTTGGGGGAAGGGCAGCGGGCCAGGCGGAAGAGGCAGGCTTCAGAGCAGAGCCCTGAAGAGAGACAGCAAGAGGAGAGTGCAATGTGGGGGTGCACGAGGACTAGGTCATGTCCCCTACCCTTCACCCCAGTTGCCAACTACATGCCTGACCTGTATCTGCAGAGGAAATGGAAGCAGCTTCTTCCTCAAGCACTTTGGTATAAAGGTCCCTGAAGTCACCTGAGGAGAAGAATGACAGGACTGAATGGGGACACTCTGGACACATGTGCTTTCCCATAATCAAAGGACCATTAATTATGTCTGGCTGCACCAGCCAGTAACTAGATGGTACAGTACACAGAGACGGTGAACACAAAGCTGCTGTCATTACACCACTGTCACTGATGAGGAGCTTGTGTGTCACTTGGCATTATTTGCTTCTTAGGCACCAACCACCTGGGGCCCTGCTTAGCTTCCCAGGTCAGACGAGGCTGGGCACCTTCAGTCCATCTTACTAGCATTATCTTTTCTCTCAGCCACTCGATAGCACTTTTGGTTGAGATGATGTTATTATACCTGTTTTACAGGTGAGAAACTTATATCACACAAATCCTCACCCACGCCTATAATCCCAGCACTCTGGGAGGCTGAAGCAAGAGGATCCTGAGTTTGAGCCCACCTGGGCAATTTAATGACTTAGCAAGAGCTTGTCTCCAAGTGAAAAAAATTATAAAAGGCTGAGAATGTAATTCAGTATGAATGAAGGCCCTGGGTTTAATCGTCTGTCCCAAAAGGGGTGGTGGTGGAAAAAGTCCTTTGTGGTCACTAAGCAATGGACGCCGTGTCCAGGAAGGGTACAGTAGGAATCACCCTCTCCCTTCCTCAGGGATCTCAGCAGGGCCCAAATCCTGGCGGTGTCCACGACCTCGTCACCTCTAGGACTCTGGCTCCCCAGAACCTGCGGTGGGCACTCACCAGTGTCGCTGGAAGTGGTGATGCCTGGGTCACTGTGAGACCGCGGCAGCGGCAGCAGCAGCAGCGGCGGGGCTGGGGGAGCCGGGCAAGGTGACCGGTGCCCGGGCGGGGTGAGGGAAGCTGAGCTGTCGCTGAAACGCCGCGCCGGGGCTCGAGCGGGTGGGGCGGCCGCAGGGCGGCTGCCTGCCCGCGGGACCCGCCGCCTCAACTCGGGGAAGCAGGGCCCCACCCAGGGCGGCCAGCCCTCCAGCCGGTGGCAGCTGCGCGCCGCCGCGGGGGCGCCCAGCGCCGGCGGCGCCTCGGGGGCGGAGCAGGAGTAGGAGCGCGCGGCGCGCGGCGGTCGCCGAGGCAGGGGGCTCTCCTCGAAGGGGCCCCGCAGGCCGCAGTCCAGGCTGAGGCAGTAGCCGGCGCGGCTGCGCTGGATGGAGCGGAACAGCACGTAGTCGACGGAGCGCACGGAACCCTGCAGCTCCAGCAGGCAAGAATCCTCGGACGGACTGGAACTCCCCGGGAGGTCGCCGATGGCCGACAGCACCAGAGACCCGCTGTCCATGGACACTGTGGGCAGCAGGGGGCGCTGATAGCACCGCCGGCGTGCCCCAGCTAGGCAGCACCACCTTCTGGCCAGTCTGTCTCCAGCTTGTCTCAGAAGAGACAGGCAGGTCCAGGGTCTGAGAAGCCACGACCCTCTTTTGTCCCTAAGTCATCAGCTGAGACCCTCACCCGGCCTTCCTGTCCCTGGAATCCCTGCCTCATTTACCCCTCCTCCCAGCTCTCTGCTCACCATCCACAATAGAGGCCACTCGCTCGCACATGCAGGTGCCATTGTGAAGCTGAGGATCAAACAGCGTGGCCTGCAGAAGACGAGAGAGTCAAAGGTCCAACCCTGTATACTGGCATGACCACTCACATGCTCTGGACAGAACTCCAAGATCCCAGACCAGCTCTGTCACTTGGCTAACTTCCCACATGTGTAATACCTAGTGCCTGCCCTACCCGCCTCACCGGGCTCTAGGGAAGATCAAAGAGGACAGGGCATGTGGTAGGAACTTAAAGATCACAAGAACTATCATTACCCTGACCCACAACAGCTTGTTCAGGCTTTTGCCCAGCTCCCTGGCCTGCACCAGGCCCTGTACTCACCTGGCTGTCTCCTCGAAGGCCCATGACAGCTTCATAAGAAGGGGGGCAATCAGTAGGATACAAGGGCACGGGGCTGTCCATGGAACCATTGTATGTGATGCTGGCAGGAGGAAGAAGATCAAAGCCTGGAAAGTAACTGCTTCCACTATTCCAGGCCGGCCCCAGCTCCCTTCCTCAGTTCCCCTGCAGGACCCCACCTGGCCTCACCTCTGTGCGTCTGTCTCAGAGCTGCAGGTATACTCGGGGGGATAGTAGGGCGGTGGGGGCACAGGCGGTACAAACTCCTCCAAGTCCAGCATGGTGTGCAGGAGAGAGGCCGGCGGTGAGGATGTACAGGTGAGCGGCCCCAGGGGGCCTGAGACGGGGCGCTCAGGGGCCAGCTGCTGGGGGCAAGCAGGCCAAGCCTGGTTTCTAGGAGTCCAGCTCTTCTTTACCCCCCATACTCTTCTCTCATCTATGCTATTTTTTTTTATTGGTACTGGAGATCGAACTCATATCCGCGTGCTTGCAAGGCAGGCGCTTATGCCGCTGAGCTAAATCCCCAGCCCCATCTATGCTATTTTTTAGGGCCCAATCCCCTCTAAGAAACTCCAGTTCTGCTCCTGCCCTCACATACAACCAGCTCCTCCTTAACCCTACATCACCCTGAGCCTACCCAGAAATTCTTCCTTTTTAGTGCCTCTCCTACCCAGAATCACCACCCATATTCTCTGTCACTTTATCCCCCCTCTATCTAGAGTCTTTCTGACTCTACACCTTCCATTCCTAAAGCCTCCTGTCCTGGCCCAGACTGGCATCATCACATAGTTAGCCCCAGGTTCCCAGAAGCCAGCCCTAAGGTCACTGGCCCTCAGGCCCAGCTCCAGCACACTCATCCCTGGCCTCTTATGCCTGGCCGACGCTGCCTGGCTCTGGGTCCCCTCTCACCGTATGCATGAGGTCCAGCGAGAAGATTTGCATGCAGCAGACTATAGCAGAGAGGGTACAGATGATGGCAGCACAGATGGTGAGCCCACAGACGCTGAAGAGCAAATTCTGCAGAAGGGAAGAAGGGAGGCTCAGGGGTCTGGGAAGGTGTATGTCCCACATAGTCCTGGGGCTTCCCGAGAGCACAGTGGTAGAACGCTTGTTAGCATGCGTGAGGCCCTGGATTTGACCCCGATGTCCCCTAAACAAAACAAAACAAAACAAAACAAAACAAAACAAAACCACATTTTCTGGGCCTATGAGGATCCCAGCAAGGAGGCAAGGATGGGAACCAGGAAGAAATGGGGGGAGGACTGGAAGGATAAGGGGGAGATACCCACTTACTTTGAGGGCGCCTCGGGCTTCATCACAGGTGGAGTTAGGGGAAATTTTCAGTTCTTGTCCTGGCTCTGGACAGGGCCGGGGTAGGGGAACAGGGGGACAGCACACACAGACCTTTCCATCCTGTGTGGGAGTGGGGAGGGGGAGGTAGCCTCGGTCAGGACAAACTCAAGTGTCCTGCACAACTCCCCAACCAGCTCTCACCCCTCACATCTTACCATGGAGCACTGCCGGAAGTCCCGGGCCAGCTGAGCGTTCTTACAGGAGAGAACAGAGCCAGCCATGCTGAGCATGACACAGAGCACCGAAAACAAGGAGAAGAAAGAGATCTGGGAAAGGAGGGTGCCAGCTCAGGGCCGAGACCTGCAACCGTGCCCCTCGCCACGGACGGAGACCCCCACACCTCCATAGACATTTCTGTGCCTGCCTGGCACCAACTGGAAAGCCACTTCCCTTCCTGCTGGCACAGTGGGCATCCCCTCTGGTGCTGGGCACCTGCCTCCCAGGGGGTACTGGACCCTGGCACCTACCACTAGAGTGAATGGCCGCTTCCAGGACACAATGCCAACTACCCCGGAGAACGCCAGCTGGGGACAGAGTGGGGACAGGCTCAGCCTGGCAGGGGAGGCACCTGAGTAAGCCCCTTGCCCCAGGATGCACCCAGGCCTGCCAGGAGGTACAGGAGCAGAAGAGGGAGGCAAGGCGAGGCAAGGGTATGGGCTTGAAGCTGGCGAGGAGGGGTGGGGCCCAGGAGCTTCTCCCACCCACCACTGAGTACCCTGTGCAACCAACTCACCGAGAACCCGGCCCAAGATGGACAGGACCTCTTGATGCTCTCAGTGGTGGTGACAGAGGAGGCCACCATGCTGAAGGTTACCACCAGGATGCCCAGGAGTACCTGGGCCAGTCCCAGCGTGAGTAAAGCCTGCAGCCAGGGTCGGTGGAGGCGAAGGTGGGTAAGACCTCGGGTGCTGGGCCGGCTGGTCAGCGAGCGGATGGAGTCGCTAGGCGAGGGCATCATGCCTGCTGCCTGGCTGCTTGCGCCTTGCTCGGTACCCTCTGGCGCTTGGGAGCATCTCAGAGGCACCCAAGGGCCCGTCCTTTCTCCTCTCCACCCTTGTCGTTCTAGAGCCCACCCTCTGGCTGGGTCCCCGGGGGCATAGTCCAAGGACTCCAGCTGAGGGGAGAGCCACGCGAGGGGCGTCACGGAGGGACTGCGAAGTGCTCCCTCCCCACCACGGGCACTGGGCGGGCACCGTGCCTGGAGTGGCGATGAGGACGCGAGGGCACGGGCTCATCGCATCTCCCTAGGGCACAAGGGCGCCGAGAAGGGCTGGTCCCAGAGAAAGCGGAGCGCAGCGGTACTGACAGGGAGGGTGGGAAGAGGTCCGGAAGAGGGGGCTGGGAGACTCGAGGGGCGCGGTCGGGGCGCCCTCAGTGCGCAGCAGGATCCTGGCCGCCTGGGAGGAGGCCGCGGCCACACCTTGCCCGGGTCGCCCGCCCAGCTCCCGCCCAGTTCCAACGCTACTGTGCTCGGATCTCTGGGCTCGGCCCCAGCAGGTCAGGCACAGAGGGGGGTGGGGGAGGGCAGGGTGCAGGGAGGGGAGCGCGGCGCGGTGCACCCCGGGAGTTGTAGTCTGGACTCAGACCCGGGGCGGAGCACAGGACTAGGCGCCCTGCAGCCCAGTTTCCCCCAGACCCTGGCCAAGCTGCCGGCTCTAACTTCCGTACCCGCCTGCGCCCAGCCTCGCAGGCTCTGGGCTGCAGTTCCGGGAAGAAGTATCAGGCTCTTCCCTCCCTGTCTAATGGAGGGGTGGGAAACAAGGTTTGCTGGTGTCCTGGCGTCTCCGCCCCAATTATGGATCTCCTGCCGCAGCCACAGTGACTCTGCCCCGCCACACACACCCCCGCTGTGTACACCTGCGCATCGCCCCACCTCTCCCTGCGGAGCCTTCGGACTGCCTCCACCCCAGTGCCGTCAGCTTGCTTTCTCTCAAAACATATATAAATTACGGGATCACGTTTGAGTCTGGCATGGGCAACTTAGTGACTTAGCAAGAGTTGGTCTCAATGTCTCAAGACAACTTTTTTCTTTTTTTTTTTAAAGTGTGGGAGGCTGGAGATGTAGCTCAGTGTGAAGATCTTGGGTTCAATTCCCAAGTACTTCAAAACAAAAAACAGAAGGCCTAATTTCCAGTAAAAACTCAGGAAACGGTTGAGTTCGTTTCACTTTCTTTTTATTTAAATAACTGAAGCAGATGGCCTTGGCACAGCAGAGGGAAGCTGGGTCAGAGTGTGAGAGTGGTGGCAGCAGTGTGGTCTGAGGAGGGGAAGGCCACGTAGTGACGGGGTCACAGTGGACTCCTGGGGTCCATATGTCACGTTCAGCAGTCATGGCTGTGAAATTGGGGGTATTATAAAGAAGCCATCAACTAGTGATGTCTCCCCAGTCCCAGAGACCTCAGGGATAGGGGCTGTGTCAGCTCTTGCAAGAGGCAGGGCCAGGACATCCCAGGCAGGAATCATGGCCCCCGGAAGGCATTTTCAGCAGCCCCAGCGGCTGCACTGGCAGCTGCGGTTCGCACTGCTGGGTTGGAGAAGACACCAGCAGCAAATTCTTGCTGGGCCTTCTGAAAGCTAGCACCTGTGCGTCGATATAAGGAATGGATCTGCAAGAAGAGGGCAGAGGTTACAGCACAGTGTAGCCAGTGCTACCCCACCCACTGGACTCCAAGGCCACTCCCAGCCTGCTGCCTCCTGGGCCTCACCCTCTCTGGAAGCACACAAGCACTCATGCAGTGCCCAGAGATCCATTAGCTGAGAATCCTCCTAAATGTTCCACTGTGGCCCCTTGGGACCCATGATCTCACCCTCCTGGCCCAACCTCCCACACAGCCCCTCACCCGCTTCAGCATCACAATTCCCAGCACAGCGATGCCAGTGAAGAGCAGGGAGACCAGCAGCATGAGTATGGTTACGGCAGTGTTGATCTTGAGTGCTGACAGAGCAGAGATCCAGCCACTGTGGAAGGCACATGCCAGTGAAAAGGGGTGGCTTGGAACTGGGTCTCCATTGTCCCAGCTTCTCCACAGGTATGTCACAAACATGCCCTATTCCCACCCCTACCAGTCTGGTAGCATTCTACAAACCACAATCCCTACTACATCCACTCTTCACAGTTTAATTCCAGTTTCTGAACCATCAATTCCCGGATCTTCAAGTTCTTGTAGGCATCTTCCATCCAAACAGACTCCTCTCTTCAGTCACTGTCACATATGCCTCCTCTATGAAGGCTTCTCAATAGACCACGTGCCTTCTTTCCCTCAAGTTCTGCCTACCCAGTGTTAGCTGGACTCTCATTGGATAAGATATGCTCCCTCTCCTTAAAGTAGCATGTCCCAAGGGAAAAAACACACCTCCTTTCTTTGAACAACCCCTACCACAGTAACCAGTACTGGCTTGGTCTAGAGTAGCAGCAGGGAGGGGTGATGGTAGACTGTCAGCCTCACGGACCTGAACCCCCAACCTGGGATGCCAATGGCTTGGAGGACAAAGAGCACATTCTGGGCGAAGAAAATGAAGAAAAAAACGAAGAAATTGAATGAACTGTCACTCCTGTAAAGAGAAGAACATGGGGAGGGTGGGAGAAAAATTAGGACTAGAGGAGCAGGTGTGGGGCCTAACACAGACCCCACATCACCCCCCTCCACTTACCGGAAAGCCTTATACATGGGGCGGTACCAGCATACGAAGGAGCAGGGGGTAAAAAGGAGGACCCAGAGCAGAGAAAGCCCAAAGCCTGAGCCGTTGCCGGTATCCACACAGAAGCTGGCCAGGCAGGCGAGGAAGTTCAGGAGGAGAGCCGCAGTGCTGCCTACGGGGCACAGGAACAGTGTGACGGCGCTTCTGGACTGGAGCAAAGGCTCCTTCCCCTATTTCACAGTCCTCGACAGATGGGTCATCACAAACAAAGGAAGACCATTCCTACCTGCATGGATCAACTCAACAAGGAGCACAAAACAAGCCGATCTCACTTGCTCCGACTCCTTCACAAAGACCTTTATTTGTGTGTTTCTTTGTGGAGCTGGACATCCATTCCTAGTCGGTTTCTTTTGTTTGTTTGTTTGTTTGTTTTGAGACCAGGTCTCACTAAGTTGCTCAAACTGGCCCAGAATGTGTAATCATCCTGCCTCAGCCTCCTGAGGACTAAGATTACAGATGTGAACCACCACATCTGGCTCCGTGCAGACATTTAAAAAACTCAGAATACAACCGGGCAGTATGGTTGTACTCCCAACTACTAGAGAGACTGAGGCAGGAAAATGACAAACTCAAAGCCAACTTAGCAAGACTCTGTTGCAGAATAAGAAAAGTTCAAGGAGTATAGTTCAGTAGTAAGGCACTTGCCTACCATGCATGAGGCCCTGGGTCTGAATCATAGCATCGCCAAAAAAAGAAAGAAAAAAGAAAAGAAAAATTCAGAATATGTTTATGCACAGGAACAAAGGAAAGAGAAGAGGAAAGAATATACATTTGGTAGCAGGCTAGTTAACAGATTAACAGTTTCAAATAAGTTCTAAATATAATCAAAAGAGTAACACAGTAAGACTCCTTTGTGCTCAAATGCTGAGGAGAAATGAAATGTTTGATTCCCAGTGAATGGGACTCCAGGGTGCTAAGAGATCTACCTGTAACTTCCTTCAAAAGGCTTCTCACTACTCACACATCCAGAGGTAGTACATGGTGGATACTGTCTTCTGAAATTCTTGGGGAATCTCCATGGAGATATCTTGAAAAAAACAGGGCTGAACTGGGCAAAATGAAGGTAGAGGGGGCCAATTGTTCTGTCGAGCTGTAAGGCACAGAGAACAGGAAGACCCCAGTAGTAAGGCAAAGACCAACTAGGGCATCACCTCCCCATCCTTCCACCCTCAAGTCCTCTCAATCCTGGATCTTCAGAGACAAGGACAAGTTAAAAAGTAATAGTACCAAAATGTTTATTTCTACAACATCTCCAACATCTAAACATTATGCCACCAAGCGTGATGGCACATCCTGTAATCTCAGCTCTTGGGAGGCTGAGATAGAAGGATTGCCATCAATTCAAGACCAACCTGAACCACATAGCATGAGACCAATCTCAAAATAAACAAACAAACAAATAAAGTCTGCCAAGTATCTGTCATATCCAAGTTTGTTTAACCCTCACAATAATCTTGTCAGATACAAATGTTATTCTCATTTTAAAAATAAGAAAACTGCCATGTGTGGTGGCATACTCCTGTAATCCCAGCATTTGGGAGGCTGAGGTAGAAGAATCTTTGCAAGTTCGAGACCAGCCTGCATAGGGAGACCCTGTCTCAAAAAAGACGAAAAAAAAAAAAAAAAAGAAAGAAAGAAAGAAAGAAGAAAATCAAGGCATTTAAGATTAAGTACTCGAGCTGGGGATTTAGCTCAGTGGCATAAGCGCCTGCCTGGCAAGTGCAAGGTCGTGAGTTCGATTCCTAGTACCGCAAAAAAAAAAAAAAAAAAAAAACATTAAGTACCCAAGGGACTGGGGTTGTGACTCAGTGGTGAGGCACTGCAAGGCCCCAGGTTCAATACCAGCACAGAAAAAAAAAATTTTTTTTAAAAAGAGATTAAATAACTGCAGGGCCATTCTTTTAAGGCCTTTAATTTGCTCTTTCCAAGATGTCAGATGCTCTTGCTCATCAATCAGACCCCACTTACTGGCTGTGCCCCCCAGGGCAACATGCTGCAGCTCTCGCTCCCTGCGGTCCAACTCTTCTGCCTTCCGGTTGAGTTCCTCCTGCCTCTTCAGCAGCTCAGCTGTGGCTGCAGCAGCTGAGGCCTACCCAGCACGAGGAGAGGGAGATGTAAAGCCTGGGCCCCAGGTTTCAGCCCTCTCCCTGTCCCACCTGCACATACACCCCTTACCTGAGTGCTGTAGGAGCCATAGTTCTTGGGTTCTGTGGGGCTGAGCTTCCGTGAAGACTGTAAGGAAGGAGCTGAGGGAGCGGGGACGGGGGCAGGGGCAGGAGCAGAAGGTTCATAAGCTGGCGCTGGCTGTTGGAGAAAAGGTCTTGGAGATCATCTGGTCTCTCATAACACAGAAATCTAGAGCCTACTTCAAAATCTTTAGAACCAGGATTCATTAACTAGGGCAGCAGCTCTTCTGTTAGTTGCTAGCAAGCTAGTGTTTGTGTTCAGTATCCATTTAAAGACTCTTGTGACCTGCGACATCCCTGCACACCTATCATATTAAGTTCTTTATCAAGCACTCAAAGTACATACCTATCTACACACCCATTAAACTATTTCCTATCCAAGGGAATAGCCTAGTTTTCCACATCCTTACCTTCTAACTGCACCCCTAACCATATTTTTCTCAACCCTAACCATCCCGAATCATTTTTCCCCCTCTGTTCTGTGGTGCTGGGGATGGAACACAGGGCCTTGTGCATGCAAGGCAAGAACTCCACCACTGAGTCACAGCCCTAACCAGCTCCAATCTTGACCTTCTTCAAGTGTTTCCAAGGGACTGGGGATATAGCTCCCTGGCATTAGTACCTGTCTGGCATATATGAGGTTGTGAGTTCGATTCGGAGTACCCAAAAAGAAAAGAAAACAAACAAAAAAATTGTTTCCAGGTGGCTGCTTGGTTCAGGTCCTACCAGACTCCAGTTCCTTCCAAGACTGCTCAAAGGATAAGGCATCTATCTACAGTGGACTGGTGTCTCTCTGGGAGCTATACAATGTTTTCTATTTTCTCCATGCAGCGAAGCCCCCTGTGCCCCAAAAGACAGAGCTCACTGTCATACTCTGCCCTTCTTGATCCTGTGGTCTCCAGCAGCTCACCTCCCGGGTCTCAAAAGGGTTGTAGACATCAAGTGTGGCATACTGCGGGCTCGGCCGGTGCTGGATCACAGCTGGATCCTAAGGATAGAGATTCCTGCTCAGATGGCACTCGGTGCCGGGGAAACTCCTCAGCATCTTTCCTAAACTACCCGTGGCTTCAAGTACTGTCCCTTCAGAGCTCTGATGTCCCAACATATACCTTCAAGTTCATCGACCACCGCTACATTGTTAATACCAATTCATTACAGGGCTGGGCCCGCCCTCCCAAGTATTCACTGGTCTAGAACCACCATCACCCGCACGTGGCGGTACTTCCCCAGATCAAATGTCACAAGCAGGCACACAAGTTAGCCCGACACTACGGAACCGGGAAGAATCAACCTGACTGACCAAAGGAGGCCGGCGCACGTCACCTGAAAGGGGTTGTCCAGCTCGCTGGACTCAGCGAACGGGTTTCCGCCTTCTCTGTTCTGGGCCATGTTTGTGACTGCGGGATCAGCCGCCCCCTGCCCTACACGCCCCTGCCGCGGCAGTGGCGGCAGCGGTGGCCCTCAGCTCCCACCGCTCCTCTCGGCCCGCCCAGTTCTTCTGCGCATGGATTGGCTGAACTGACCGGAAGGGATTTAAGGATCCCCGCAGCAGTACCGGGATGCGCCTGCGCTTTGACCAAAAGCAAAAACGGAAGTCTCTCACGTGACACTCCCGACTCAGCGCTCACAGCCCCGCTCTGCCCCCTTCCCTCACGTGACTTCTCCCCCACAGCGAACTACATTTCCCAGGCGGCCGCGCGCCACAACTGCGGCCAGCCGTCTGACTAAAACCTTGTGCTTGTTTGCAGCAAAAGGCTGGAAGCCCAAGATGAGCAAGTTTTCTTTTTTTTGGTACTGGGGATTGAACTCACAACCTTGCAGTTGCTAAGCAGGCGCTGGTGCCGCTGAGCTAAACTCCTGGCCCGGTTGAGCAAATTTTGACACCCCACCCCACCAGGGATGCCCACACACCGAGACAAGCGCGTGAGCCTCGGACCTAAATCCCCAGCCCAAGTATTGACGTTTTGACTGTACCTAGGGGCGAAAAGGAAAGGTACCTAATGGCTACAGTCAGAACTTTCGCAACCCTAGTTATTCCGTATCAGAGAACTGCCACCCTGTAACTTGTCCCCATTTTAATCCCCAAGAAATGCTCTTCCACCCTCTGGTCATAACGCGGACAGATATTCTGCTTGGTCAAGACCAAGATTTTGGCGGTAAGCTAACTCTATACTGAAACTCTGGGAGGCTGCCAGTCTCACTCCCCACCCATTTCCCCAACCTAAAACTCCATGGGAGGGGGAAAGTCAGATGAAGCACGTCATTTATTTCACAAAGACTGTACAAAATTCCTTATAAAACATGGGGTAGATGCCACCTGGTTACCTCACTCCACCCCCATCCAACTGCACGTGAGGGGGCAGGCAAGGACAAGAAGTGTGAATGAAAAGCATTATGTACAAGGCAGGGGCTGAAGTGATAGGTACAAGTTCTGTCATATTTACACTATTTCACATATTCACAGGTGTATAGAGCACCAGAGGACATAAGCTCTGGCTCTGTTCTCATGTATAAAAAAGCACCAGTGTCCTTGACTGGACACCCACTGCTGTAAGAGCTGCAGGGGGGCCCAGAGCCTGATCGTCACCGACTGATATCCCGACTGGAGTCCCATAGCTTGGTGTTTGGTGGCTCAGCCCGAAGGCGAGCGTAGAAAGGATGCTGAAGGGCTTCACCCAAAGTCAGCCGCTTAGCAGGTTCATATTCTAGCATGCTTTCAATCAGATCGAAGAGCTGGTGGTGTTCCTCTGCCTCTGAGGTCAGATACCGCTGGTGGAGGAGGGCAGGAAAGAGGTGAAGGAGGATGCTTAGAAACCCTGCCTTCCTTAAGGCTCCACCTGCAACCATTCTGACTGCTAGCTTAGCACAAACAAACCATGACCAGTTTTTCTTTTGGGACTGAGGATTGAATCCAGGCACTTCTGCACTGAACTATCCCTAGCCCTTGTTTTGTTGTTGCTGTTGTTGTTTCTGGTACCAGGAATCGAACTTACAACCTTGCACTTGCCAGGCAGGCACTTGCACAGCTGAGTTATATCCCCAACTCCCTCTTGTTTTTTTGTCCAAGGCAGGGTCTCAATGTATATTGTAGGCTGGCCTTGAATTTACTTGTGTTGATCCTCCTGCCTAGCTGCCCAAGTGCTGGGATTACAGACATGTGCCATCATGCCAGCTTCCTGGCCTTTTTTTTTTTTTTTTGTACTTGGAATTGAACTCTGGACCTTGTACTTGCCAGGCAGGTGCTTATGCCACTGAGCTATATCCCTGGCTCTCCCAGCCCTTTTGAGACAGGGTCTCACCAAGTCACCCAGACTAAGCTCCAACTTGCAGTCCTCCAGCATCAGCCACTGAGATCACAAGTCTGTCCCACCATACTTACCCCAATATTTCTCATATTACAGCTCAACCCACCTTTCCACTAGCACAATTACTGCTTCATACCCTTTGAAAGGTTTTTCTACTTGTATATTCTTGTCAACTTCATAAGTCTTCCATAGCTCCTCAATGAAACATAACATCTTCAAATGGTAAATTCTTTAAATGGTAATTTATTCTTTTCTGTCTAACCTAAAGAATCCAGGATACTGCTTTGCTCTTTCTAGTTGTCAAGGTTAGGCTGTTTAACCTCGTTATCTTCACAAACTATTCCCTATTTGTCCTTTACTAACCAAAGGTTTATTTTTTGAGACTGGACCTTGAACTCATGGTGATCCTCCTCCCTCAGCCTCCCGAATGCTGAGATTACAGATGTGTGCCACTGTATCTATCAAAAGATGTTTTTCTTCATTTTTTTTTCCCCTCTATTCCTAGCCCTCCACTTGTGCAGCACATTCCAGGGGAAACTACCTTAAGAAGGAAGTGACCTCTGGGTGTTGGACACTATTTGTCCCTGCCTGGCTCACCCGAAGTGGTTTGCAGTTCTCACGAACGTAACGCCCAGCTGATGTGTTCTCATCCCAATCCAGGCGACCCCGGTAAAAATATTTCTGCTTCCTAGAGAAGGGGAGATTGAGAAATCACAACGTTAAAACGTTAATTCTCTTATTTCTCCATATGAAAGTGTAAATGGGGCAGTATTGAAGAAAAAAGATGTGCAATACTGGTTCTTTGGAGAGAAAAGGAAAATGTTTAGGTCCCTTCCACTCAAGGTTTACCTTGTTTTTCGAATCATCCGAGAAGGGATGGGACCCAGGATCCTTTCCATCATGGCTAGATGTTCTCTGTTGTCGTGAGTCTGGGAAACAAAGACCAAACTGACCATGGAATTGAGAAGGGATTTGGAGGAGTGTGCAGGCAGGTTCCCAGCATACCCAAGAAAACCAGGCAGAAGAAAGCCAGATAGTCAAGACCCCTCCCCACTTACCTGGAAGAGAGTGAAGCCAACGTAGTACTCAAAGATGATGCAGCCTATACTCCACACATCACAGGGCTGTGACCAGCCCAACTCTGGGTAGGAATAGGAGGGAACAGGTGTTGTAAGGGTTAGAGGGCCCTACGCTTACCATGCCACTTTACATACTTAAGACAGCCTTCACTTCCTTACCAAGGATGACCTCTGGTGCTCGGTAGTGGCGAGTGGAGACAATGGTGCTATGATGCTCATGGTCAAAGGTAGCACTGCCAAAATCTACCACCCGCACAGCTGTGCTCTTCACACTGCGCTCATCTCGCTTCTAGGAGCAAAGTAGAAAGTGATGAATCTCTGTACTACAGAGCAGGATTCTACCACTATTCTCCACAGTACCTCAGAGCCTTAAAAAAGCATCTGACGCCAGGTGTAGTGCTACAAGTCTATAACCCCAGCCAGGGCAACCTAGTGAGACCCTGCCTCACAATACAACATAAGAAAAGGATTGAGGATGTAGCTCACTACAGAGGTCCTAGGTTCAATTCCCAGTACCACATTTAAAAATTGCTGGGATATAGCTCAGTGGCATAAGTGCCTGCCTGGTAAGCACAAGGCTGAATCCAATCCCCTGTACCAAAAATAAATAAATAAAAACAGCTCTGGCCTGCTCCCTCCCACACACTCTGGAAAATCTCTTGACTTAACAATAGTATTTTTAACAGTGGGCATGGAAGAGAACCATGATTATGGAGTAGTATGCAAGTCTATAACCATAAGAAAACTATACCTAAGTGATGGTATGCTTTTTTGTTTTGTTTTGAGACAGTCTTACTATATAATTCAGACTGGCCTTCATCTCACTACATAGCCTAGGCTGGCCTCAAACTTGCTATGATCCTTGTGCCTCAGCCTCCTGAGTGCTGGGGTTACAGGTATGTACCACCAGGGCCAGCTGGTACAGTTTTTCTGAAAATATGTTAATATGTAGCAAAGGTCAAGAGTTATAGATGGAAAGTATTTTGCGCTGAGATCTCCCCATTATCTCTAGTCACAGAATTGAGCTTTCCTACCTCACAGAAACATATGCCTTACATAAACCACGGTAGGGGTGTGTGTGCTTTTTTACTCCACTGGAAATCCTTTTTCAAGTCCTCCACCAATTTAAGTCTTCTTAAATCTTTCCTTTCAACCTATTCTAGTACTCTGGTGTTACCCAGTTTCAGCCAGACACACAAAATGCTGAACAGACATAATGGAGACCAGAAAGCAAAAATCAAATGGCCCAGCATGGCCAAACAGCAGATCTGTCCATCTTACCTTCTCCAGGTTGTAGGTGAGCTCATAGTCAGAATTCACAAACAGAATGTTTTCAGGCTTGAGGTCCGTATGTGTCAACTTGTTATCATGAAGGACTGTAGGGGAGAATCCCAGGTCAGCTTGGTTCAGATTGCCAGAGCTTACTGGCAGCAGCTCACTCCAAGCTAGCAACCCAGTGTAAGCTGGTGCTCATCAAATCCCTAATTACTGGAGCTGCTTCTGCTCTACAACTAAATGAAATGCCTGCTCTAAACCCTGCTCTTAACTAATGTAAGACACATATATATCTCAACTGATACAAAATAATATGGTACATGTGGTAACTTAGATTGACTCTGACATGATGTGTGTATCTGACATTCTGCAGACTCAGTTCTGTCAAACAGCTGGGAAGACTCAAAGGAACCGTGAATTTGTGAGTTTCTACCTGGCCCTTTAGCTGAACTACTACACGTTTCCATCTACTTTGCTGTAAAGAGAGCACCTCATCTCAGACATATGTAACCTTTAGCCAATGAGGGGGGGGGGAATTTTTTTTTTTAAATAGGGTCTCACTATGGAGTTCAGGCTGGCCTTGAACTTATTTTGTAGCCTGGGATACCCTTGAACTTGCAGGTGATCCTTCTGCATCAGTCTGAGTGCTGGGATTGTCTTTCTGTGTTTTTATGTTTGCTATCTAACACTTTCCCAACATAAGGAGAGGAGAAAAAACTAAGTCCTTTGATTTCAAAGGTATCTCTCCCAGCTCCCTCTGGGTTGAGTGTGGAATAAGAGCAATCAATGATTGTGAATACCTCCACCAAGGAATTAAACCAGGTGATGAGATCTGGTGCACTCAGGGTGGTATGGCCATAAGCTAAAGAAATTAAGTGAAAGTCAAAAGAAGAGTTGTGAAGATAAGTAATCCTGAGTTAACTGCTTAGGGGCTTCACTATGTCCATAACTGGGACAGAAGAGATACAGTGGAGGGAGGGGCTGCCCCAGAGTCCAGCTCGGACCACCACACTCACACTTGACGGCCTGGCACAGCTGGAAGGCCATGTGGCGCACTTGGTGGATGGGGTAGGGCAGGTAGTTGTTGTCTTTGAGGAAATCGAAGGTGCTAAGGCCCAGAAGCTCAAAGGAGATACACATGTGGCCATGGTAGTCAAACCAGTCAAACATCTGGACACAGAGGCTGGGAAAAGAGATGGAGGGAAGGGGACATCTGATGAGCTTCCTCTGCCCGTCACCCCTCCTAAAGGAGGGAATGCATAGTTGTTGATTCCACGTGCTTGTATAGAAATATGCCAGCTAACATTACTAACAAAATTCAGTTCAGCTAGAAAACAGCCTTGCTGGCAGTCCCAGGAAGAGGTGCTACCTGCCAATCTTCCAAACTTTTCTTGCATACTTGCTGAAGTGCTGTTGAATGCCAAGCTCCAACCAATATAGTCTTTGAATTATCAAATGTCACTTCTAAATCCCAACCCCATCCCCTGAAATCAACTCACCATCAGTCACTCTTTTGCCCATGTTTATCCCTATTTCCTTTTTGTCTTTAATGCTCTCACTCTATTTTTGCCCTGTGAACGTATGCAAAAACATTAACGTATAAATGTAGCGTCATTGGCATAGCACAATACTAGGTTAAATGCAGTTTTTTCAGTAGTGGGGATTGAACCCAGGACCTCATGCCTCTTAGGCAAGAGTTCTACCACTGACCTACATCTCCAGCCCAACAATAATTCATCTTTTGATAAAGATATTATAATGCTGGGGGAGAGATATAATGCTGAGTCCCAGGACCAATTCCAGGGTATAGCTCAACAGAAACTGAGCTGAGCTAGGGCCAAACTGCAGAACAATTAACTGTCCTGAAAACAAGAGGGATGCTCACAGAGAACCTCACAGGCCCTCCCTGCCTACCCTCACATTTTACTACTCTAAGATGATAAACAAAAGATGAATGGATGAGAAAGTCTAGACTTCCCTGCCTGTCTAAGCCCAGTCTAGAGTGTCCCTGAGCAGGGTGGAGGCTCTCAGCCACCCCACATACTCCTTTGCTTGCTTACTTTTTGTTGTCGGGGTCCTTCTCATTGATTTTTTCCAGCACATTAATTTCAAGTCGAGCTGCTTCCTTGTACTTTTCCACATTCTTAATGATCTTCAGGGCAACTCGAGCCCCACCCCTGTAAGTTCAAAAAAAAGCACAGCAAGTTTTTGCTGGGTTTTCAAGTACACTCCAGGCTAAATGGGGCTGTGTATGGACTAAGAAATCCTGCCCTTTGTTAATTAACAAAAGAGTACCAGATAATTCCCATCATCTCTATGCCCAGCAGGTATGGTATCAGAAGGGGGCTGCCGTTTACCTGCGATGGTCGACACACTGTACAACTCGGCCAAAGGTCCCCTCTCCTAAGGTGCTAACAATTTCATCTGCAATGAAAGACAGGAGGGTAGGGGAGAGGGAGGGAGAAAAAGAGGGGAATGAGCTGAATTGGAAGAAAACAGTGTGTACCACATATGGGGTTAGGAGATGAAGGAAGGGGAACAGATATAGATGGTCACAGGGGAAGAAACCCCTGCTTGATTCCCACCACCTTTAACCCAGGGGCCATGAGAGCTGGGAGTGGCCAACAAAGGTCAATTCTCAACAGCAACTCAAACCACCCAGATGAGCAACACCACTGAGAAAAGGCAAAAGAGGCTGTGACTTGGGTTGGCTCGGGACATTAGGATGGCTATGGGACCATTACAGGCTATAGGATTGTTACGATTTGGCTTGTACATCGCTCTTGTAGCCAGTCCCCGACGTGGTAGATGAGGTGGCCCTCAGCGTCGTCCTCTACACTCTTGGCTCTCCGGCTGCTGTGCTGCTGTCGGGGGGCGGGGGGGATCGGAGCAAGCCAGGTGTCGGAGCGGGGGCCGGAGGGAGGCGGGGTGGGGGGGTCACCGGTCACAGGCGCCCAGCCAAGGGGACAGACGATGATGGGGGACAGTGGAAGGGAACATGTCAGATGCAGTAAGACGGATTGGTGTGAGAAGAGAGAGCGGCGCATAATCCCAAGTCCTCAAACCCAAATGGGAACAGGGATAGATATGGGCAGAGCAGAGAAGTGATGTTGCCAGTGTCACCCAAAACCCCATGCTCTTCATAATACCCTGGGTCTGGGCACAAGTCTCCCTTTGTTCCCACCCAAGCTTGCCTGTTGAGGGGGCACAGAGCCTGGGCTTAGAAGAAAAATACAATTTACAAGCAAGGCCTCCTTCAGCAAGTAGAGACCGCTGGGGCAGAGAAGCTGCTCCCAACACAATATGCCCAGCATGCCAGGGAGGGCACGGGAAGTCATAAAGCCTCCATGCCTATCCATCTCCAAAGCAGGTTCCCGGCCCTTGAAGAGCTGGAGAGCTTCAAAACAGTGGGCAGAAATCAGTGCCCACCTCCACGTTCATGCCCCAAGGCTCAGTTTAGAACAAGGATATTCTCACTTACCAGGGTTCCAGGGGGAGTGGGGAGAAGAAGGGCCTGAGCTGGCACTCACCGAAGATGAGCGGCTGAATGTCCGGCTGCGCCTCCTCCGCCGTCTGTGCTTCCTCCGGCTGCTGCGCTGGCTGCGGTAACTACTGTTTTCCCGGTGATACTCGTAGGAATGTCGATAGTCTGTGTCATAGTAGGCTTCTCCCCGATCCCGGCTGTAATCATTGCGCCTGTAGCTGCCACAGTATCTCCGGTCATACACCCTCCGGTCAGACGAATGGTCATCATAGCTGCTATTGGACAACAAACACCTATTAGGTGCATCTGTTCAGGCCATGGTCCCTGCCACACCATGAACAAAGACATGCCTCCAGCAATGCTAGGAAAACTGTTCTCAGATACTCTGGTTACTCTGAAAAGACCAGAGAAGTAAGGCAAGGAAGTAGACAGGATTCCCCACACCTTTGTATTGCCCAAATCTCTAAAAAGACACCCACCAAACCACTCCTTCTGGGGCCAAATCCTTCTCTCTAGTAATATAACCAACCAAGGAGCCAATACATTCTCTAGTAGTCTTAATTGAAATCTAATATTGCTCTAGTCCAAACATCCCTTCCACTTGACATGCCACTAAATTATAAAGCCATGCAAACCAAGCCAGGTGTGATATGGAACACCTCCCATCCTAGCACTCAGGAGCTTGAGGCAGAAGGATTGTGAGTTTAAGGCCAACCTGGTCTACAAAGCAAGAACTTGTCTCACAATACCCTTTGCAAAACAAAAAACAAAAAAAACCCCACAACTTTTGTAAGTGGGAAGGGGGCCAAAACATGGAGGGAAAGGCAAGTAAAAATTATTGAGATAAATTACATACATACCAACTCTCCATGATAAATGCATCATTATATACTGCAAACATGGACTAATAAAAATTTAAAATTAAAAAAAAAAGTCTTTCAACTCACATGCTAATCTACTCCAAACATACCCACTGGGTACACCCTTAGCCCTTTGCTAAGCACAAACCTCCTTTATAATCACACTGCAGTAAAAATGGCTCATTGTGCTATCCTCTTCCCTTCCCCAGTGATGAGAACTAAACCCAGAGGCCCAGGCGTGCTAAGCAAAAGCCCTGCCACTGAACTACACCCCTTCCCTGTGTTATCCACCTGCAAAACACCTTGAGCCCTGCCACTGAACTACACCCCTTCCCTGTGTTATCCACCTGCAAAACACCTTGAGCCAACAGTTCAGTACAAAGCTCTTAGCACGTAACCAGTAAGTATCCATGCATAACATCCAGACTCAATTTCTCTTCCTGAGGCCTTACCTCCGGGAACGAACATGGTAGCTATCTTCCCGCCGGCGTCGCCGTGTACGGTCACTGCTACTAGACCAGGACCGACTTCGCCGCCGCTTATGCTTTCGGCTGCGGTAGTGTTCATGGTAACTCCCCCGGCTGCCTCGCTCTGAGGAATGGTACCTTCGGGGATGAGGCATCTGGAAGGAAACAAAAGAAACAGGGAAAGCTCTAAGTTTTCAGAAGTCTTCTCAAAGCAATGATTGCTCTGATGATACTAAGCTGCTTTCCACTCTTAAAATTTGACTTGTTTTTTGAGATACGGTCTCTCATTTAGGTTTTTAAAGGCTAAGTAGTTTAACCTTTGGGAGTGGGGTTTGAGTCAGGGTTTCAATATATAGTTTATGGCCTTGAACTCACTATGTAGCCCATGATGGCCTCACACTCTTGGAAATAATCCTGCCTCAGCCTCCTGAGTGCACTACCACGCCCACTCATTCAGGCTGGTCTTGAACTGGGGACTCTCCTGCTTCAACTGCCTGAGTGCATGTGCCACCATGCTCGGCTATCTGCTCTTTTCTCTTTGACACATACAATTTTTCAGGTTTCCTTTGTGTTTATAATTCCTTTTTCTTGGAGTATATAGTAACCTACTAATTTGGGTTGGAAACTTTAGAATTTCTCAGTTCAGCTGCTCTACCTGACTTTCTTCAAACATAGCTCTATAAACACCCTTAGGTCTGAGCCACGGCTCATTTACAGGTAAGACTATGGCTGATGGAGACTGTCACATTGTTCATCCCAGTTGTACTCTAAGCTACACATCAGTGCCACTCAGATCAGTCATCGGAATAAAGCTTTAGTTTACACAGGGTATACTTCATCTCAAATAGACCACCTGTATGAAGGATTGGACTCGTTTCCCAGAATTCTACATAACAGCAGAAAGTCTTAGGGGTCATTTCTCTTATGTCTGACCAAATCTCCCATGTAGTTTTTTGTGACCTTCAGGACTCAAACCCAGAGCCTAATGCATGCTAGGCAACTACTCTATGATTGTCCTACATTCTCAGCTCCCATGAGTAGGCCCAAACTGTATTTTCTATCTGGCCCCTCCTGTCTTATGCTTAGAAACTAAAGAAAAGTTGATTTTTAGTTAATATTAGCACTACTGTCAGTCGTGGTAGCACACTCCTGTAATCCCAGCATTTGGGAGGTTGAGGCAGGTGGACTGTTGCAAGGTCAAGACGAGCCTGGGCTACAAAGTGAGTCCAAGGCCAGCCTGAATGAAATAGCGAGACTGTCTCAAAAAACACAAAAAAGAAAAAAAAAATCAGCACTACTTGGCCAAACACTGGGCTCTTTCGCTAAAAAGAATTGGAATAATCCAATTCACAAATGCCTTTTTCCTTAAAGGAATAAAAAAATATGTATCAGAGATATCATTGTTGCAATCCAAGAAGAGATGAGAGGCAAAATGAAAAGCCTTGGGACAGGAATCTTGCTAAGTGGTTTGGAGGACCAGGAGCACACAAGTTTTAACAACTCCACCATCTGGCTGCCATTCCAGGATACTTCTTCCCAACTGCCTCAAATTGAGGAAGGTGACATTTGATGCATTCTTGGCCTAACGGTGCTGGCAGGAAATCAAGAATGGTAGTGAAAGACTCTCCCAGGTAATGCAACCTTGATTAGCACAGTCACATACATAAACGCCATCTCACTCCATACATACTGCTATCGAAGTCCTTCAAAGGTCTTTTCCCACAAAGCACCCCCTAACCCACCTGTCTACATTTCAGAACCTTTTCTTTCAGGAAATTCAGAGCTAATTCTCATTATACTCCAAGTGACACTTCTCTGGCCCGGAATGGACCCCGGTCCAACTCAAGATATGCTGCTATTCTGCACCTCCGGAAGCACGCCTAGTCCTACCCCACCGCCCTTCCCTACTGTTTCCTCGCGAAGTTTCCTGGGCTGGTCTTCCTGGGCACCTCCACAGCGGGCCGACCTCGCTCCCCTCACCGCCCCACTCCTCCTCACCTTCAACCTCGCCCGGCTCCCTCGCCCCCAATCCCGTCCCGTCCCCGCCCGCCCGCGGTCGCCATCTTCCCGCGCGACCCCGCGCTCCCAGCCCGCGCGCTCACCGTTCTGGCGGCGAGGCCCGTGCGCTTGTCCCACAGGAAGTCCGTGATGGCGGCGGCACTGCGGCCGGAGTCCCGGCACCCCCGCGGAGACGAAGTGGGGCTCCACCCCCCCAACCCGGGACCCTGGGCCCTCCCGACCCGTTCCCGGGCGCTGCTCCAATCCCGCCCGCCCCGGTTCCGTCCCCGCCCCCAGGATCCTCTGGGCGCCGTTCGCACCGCCCCCGCCCGGGGCCCGATCTCCAGCTCGGTCTCCGGCTCTGGCCTCTCCGCTCCGCCGCCGCCGCCGTGAGCGAGCACGTACGCACGCGCGTACGTCCTGCGTCGCCTCCCAGCCTGCCCCTGGGCTCCGCCCCCAGGGCCGCCCGCGCCACCACGTGCTCAGTAGTTCTGGGGCGTGGGCAAGCCTGGCCCAGCCCGAGGTGCTTAGTGCGGAAGTTCTCGGGGCCGGAGGGGTGGGGCGCCCCGCCTCCTGCCCTTCACCATCCTTCCTCACCCTTGTATTTTTCCTAAGACGTCTGTGCTTGCTTAGCTTTGAAGATTTAAAAGAAAGAAAAAAAGTATCACCAGGTGTTCTTGTTCATCAAATGTGATTCTGAATGGTGAGACTTGGTCGGATCTGATTCAACGGCATAGCCTGAAAATATCTATTTCTTAAAATATTATACCTACGGGGCTGGGGATTTAGTTCAGTGGCATAAGCGCCTGCCTGGCTAGTGCGAGGTCATGAGTTTGATCCCTGGCATAAAAAAAAAAAAAAGGGGGGGCGTCGTGGCTCACGCCTGTAATCCCAGCACTCGGGAGGCTGAAGCAGGAGGATCCTTGCGAGTTCGAGACCAGCCTGGGCTACGAAGTGAGCTCAAGGCCAGTCTGAACTGCATAGCGAGACCCTGTCTCAAAAAGACCCCCCCCCCCAAAAAAAAGCCTAAACCAAACCAAAAACAGTTCACCTATCTAATCCCAGCAAAGAAAAGCTTCTACCTTTTGTTCTGAATTAAAATTATCTATGTGTGGTGGGTGTACGGCTGGGGAGGACAAGAGAGGACTGAGTACCAAAGAAGGGGAATCACTTGAAAATTACCTCTGTGTGCTTTACTAAGTATGCATTTACTGAACCCGAAAGAACAGGAACACAAGATTTTTTAATGTAAGTTTTTATTTTGAGAGAAAAACCAAGGTGGCAAAACGGTGCCCTGGACATTTTCTTATTACAAAAGGAACAGGATGTTCAATGCCTGAGCTCCCCCTGACTGATGTACCCTGGAGTGACTTCTTGTGGTGGGTTGACAACTGGTGGTCAGCTTCTAACAACCAGCTGAACTGAACCAGCCTAGTGCTGGAGGTGGATGGTCTACCTAAGGATTGTTGCCAACATAAAAGGGAGCATTGGAGAAGAGCGGCATTGTTGGTTCTCCTAGTTGTTGGTTCTCCTGTTGCATGGGTTCTCCTAGAGGAGCTTGTCGAGCCTCTTTCCTGATATGAACTTGGCTGTTCTCATTGTCAGAGGAGCTCAGGACCTTGTCTCGGAGCGTGGCTGTGGTACTTTTTTGGGGAGCTCTGATCCTTACTTTGAGCATCGCTTCCTGGATCTGTGCAGATCCCTCAGCCTGCTGGCACAGACCCTTCATCCCACTGGCAGACCTTCTGGCTTTCCCCACTGACCTCTGAGCCTTCCCAGCACAGATCTGTGAAACAGACTTGCGTGAGTCATTGTCATGGGCTCTAGGTCTTCAGCAGGACTCACGTAGGACATTGTTGTGGATCAGGGCCTTCAACTGGATTCTTTGGGGTCTTTAGTGTGTGGACATGAAAACAAGATCTTTAAGCAAACTAGAGCGGAGATGTAGAGAAAGAACTCAGCTACAAAACTGGGCATGGTGGCTCACGCCTGTAATCCCAGCACTAGGAGGCTGAGGCAGGAGGATTGTTGCAAGTTAGAGACCAGCCTGGGCTACAAAGTGAGCTGGAGGCCGGTCTGAACTTCATACCAAGACCCTGTCTCAAAAAGACAAAAAAAAAAAAAAGAACTGAGCTACCAGCATGGCATAGTGGCACACATCTCTAATCCCAGCACCCTCGAGGCTGAGGTAGGAGGATCACCTAGAGTTCAAGACCAGCCAGAACTATATAGTGATACTGTTTCCAAACAACAACAATAACATATTAATTAACTAAGGGTTGTGGATTTAGCTCAGTGGCATAAGTGCCTGCCTGGCAAGCCTGAGGTCATGAGTTTGATCCCTGGTACCAAATTTTTTAAAAAATTTTTGTTTTTTTGTCTTTTTGAGACAGGGTCTTGCTATGCAGTTCAGGCTGGCCTTGAGCTCACTTTGTAACCCAGGCTGGTCTTGAACCCGAAAAGATCCTCCTGCCTCAGCCTCCCAAGTGCTGGGATTACAGGTGTCCGCCACCACGACAGGCTTAAAAAAAAAAAAAGGCCTAGAGGTGTAGCCCAGGGTTCATTCCCCAGTACCAAGGCAAAAAGGAGAGAGAGGGAAAGGAAACAAAATAACCTGATGATAACAAAGAGAAACAAAATAATCTGAAGATAAAGGAAAACTGGAAGGGCAACAAAATAACCTGAAGATGTTGGTGTGGTGATGCACAACAGAACCCTAACACTGAGGAGCCAGAGGCAGGAAAATTGCTGATTTTGAGCCCAGCCTGGGCTACATAGGAAGATCCTGTATCAGGGTGGAGGGGAAGCCCTAGATTAGGACTGTGTTTCTAGGTTTTCTAGTGAGATGAGATCTGAGACAGCTGTTAGAGAGTGAGTTGGAGAATGCCAAATAGAGAAAATACAGTATTTGTGAAGGTCTGGAAACAAGACAGAACAATGCTTCTTAGCACGTTGGGTTGCCAGCAGAGAGGTATTGCAGCTAGGTCCACATTTTGCAGTGCATTAGTTTGTCATGATAATGGATTTAAGTATGTTTGTTTGTTTGTTTGTTTGTTAGTTTGTTCAAGACAGGATCTTGCTCTGAGTTCAGGCTGACCTTGAACTCACTATGTAGCCCAGGCTGGCCTGGAACTTGTGGCAGTTCTGCCTCAGCCTTCCAAGTGATGGGATCACAGCATTAGGCCAGGCTTGGAGTTTAAATAAGATTTTATGGAGAATTTTGGAGGACTTTACACAAATGATACAGGTACATTTTGATTTTCTTTTTCAATGAGTTTTTATTATTAGCTATGTTTTAGGGTTCCAGGGTAAGGACTGTCATACATCCAGGTCTCTCTTTACCACTGAGGAAAAGGGCTGACAAGCAGGATGGAATCTGTTCAGTTTTCTCATCCCAGACTGAGACCCAGGGAGTGGGGCAGAAGGACCTGTACATGTGCTGGTACCAGTGGCACACAGCCACATCACCCCTTTGGTGGTCATCGCCTTCCGGCAACGGTGAGAGTCCAGGAAGTTGTGCTGGAAGCAGCTGTCAAAAGGGGCAGTCTTGTAGTACTTGATTTTGGTCTTGTCTTCTGTCCTGCTGCTGACTCCTGAAGAGGAAGGACCCTGAAGCACCATAACCTCAGCAAAAATCTCCGTGTCAGGAAGGAAGCTGAATTAGAGATGAAACTGGGAGAGTGTGAATAAAGAGTTAAGACTGGTGCAGACCTGTAATCCTAGAATTTGGAATGTTGAGACAGGAGGATCACAAATTCGAGGCCAGTCTGGGCAAATTACAGAGACCCTGCTTCAAAATAAAACAGAAAAGGGCCAGCCAGGGTTGTGGCTCAGTGGTACAGCACCCCTGGTTCCATCCCAGTATCTTTAAACAAAACAAAAAAACAGAAGGAAAAAAGAAAAAACGGGGCTGTGGGAGTTGAAGATTCTTTTAGAGGTCTCTGAAACAATTTAGAGCTTGAAATAGGGGAGTGACAATTAGAAACGGAGACGGAGAGGAATCTGGCATATTTCTCAATGTCTAGCGTATAACATCCCAGTTAGCACCCTAAATGCCTGCTCTTGGTTCGTCCTCAGGCACAGATGGGCAGCAGCTGTAAAGCTAGGACTTCTGCAAGGTGCCTTGTGTGTTCAGCGTCCACTCGGTAAGGGAAGGCTGGAGGCGCTTTAGGAGTGTGCTAGTCCAAGCGAATAGAATCTGCCCAGGACAGTGCAGAGGGGATGCAGAATCCGGTCGGAAGACCGTGAGTCCGCAAGCCCTCGCCTTCCCGGAGCGGTGCAGCCGGCCCGGTTTTCCCGCCACTTGCGGCGGCCCCACCCCCCGCCAGGCCCCCGGCGCGCGAGGCCACGCCCCCGGACCCGCGTCTCCCGGCGCGGCCTGCAGGGGGCGCCGTGCCGCCCGCGCCCGCCTCACACGCCCCCTCCGCCCCGGCGGCCGCAGCTCCAGTCGGCCGGCCAGGCGCGCTCCCAGCCCGGGCTGCGCCGTCTGCAGGCCGGGGGTCGGGGTCGGGGCCGGGGCCCCGATGGCCGCGGCGGGGCCCTGCAGGCCGGGCGCGTAGGCTGCAGGCGGCATGGAGGCGGAGCAGCTGCCGGCCGCGGGGCTCCGAGAGGGGGCCACCCCGGGGCCGGAGGCGGTGCCTCCCGTCGCCCCCACGCCGGCCGCCGCGGCCGCGGGTCCCGCCCCGGGGTCTGCGCCCGAGCCGAAGAGGCGGCCGCTCGGGGCTCTGCTGCAGCCCACAGTCAACAAGTTCTCGCTCCGGGTGTTCGGCAGCCACAAGGCGGTGGAGATCGAGCAGGAGCGCGTGAAGTCGGCGGGGGCCTGGATCATCCACCCCTACAGCGACTTCCGGTACTGGGGTCGGCGGGGAGCGGGGCGCCACCGATCCCACCCTCGGGGAGAGCCCGCCCCTCCCGGGCAGGCCGGAGTCCCCCCGACCTAGCCAGCAGCTCCCGGCAGCAGGTCCCCGGCCACAGGTCCGGCGTGACTCGTCAGGCTGCGCGCCCGGGCGGGCGGCCGGCGGCAGGGGTCCCCGTGCCAGCCGCCCCGGACCCCCCGCACCCCTCCGAACCCGGGGCTCCCTCCTCCTGCGGTGCCGTGCGCTGGCTTCTCAGAAATGATGTCGTTCCCAAGCCTTAGGGTCAGCCTGAGAGAGAAGCCTAGCTCGGTTCTGTCCTGCTGTCCCCCCTAGCGCCTGCCTCGCTCAGCCGGAAAGGTGGCCCAGAAGACGGGGACCCTGGGGAGGAGAGGGGAGGGGGCGAGGCCGCGGCTCGTCGCTGTCCCTGGTGCTGAAGACGGGGTGCGGTGGGGCGGGGCCTCGGCAAGCCCGGCGCACCTCCGCCCGGGTATCCCAGGAGGAGGGACGGAGGGTAGGGGAGGCGTCGCCGTCCCATCGGGCTGCACCTCTGTGTGAAGGTCGACAGGGGAGGAGAGCAGCCCCGTCCTTGGGGGAGATGAAGGACAGCTTTTGGGGGAGGTGGAGACGTGTGCATGGGAGAGAAAAGAAACAGGGTGAGGTGTGAGTCTGGAGGCTGCAAACACAGTGGGAGACGCAGACACACACTCCCCTAAATGTTCCTCTTCTTGCCATTGTTTCTTCCCTTCCCCAGCCTCACTCACCACCCCGGTGGCACACCTTTTCTGGTCTCCCTTGGTGCTCTTTCCTTTCCTACAGTTCACCCTCAGACACACCCTCAGAAGCCATGTGCCCTAGAATGCTGCTTCCTCCCCGTCCCTCTCCTCCATCACCCACTGGGCTTGTGACCGCCCGTGAGTCAGTCAGGCTGTGAAGATGCTCTGCTGGCTGGGCAAGCCCTCTTTCCCTCCCTGTGTGCCAGTGTCTCACAGCTCGGGATTTCTCCTTAGCAGCCCAAGAGAGAGGGGGAGGGCATCACGGGTTTGTTGTTGAATGAAAGCTCACAGTTTGAGAGGTTTCCTGGAGCCTGGACTTGGGAACCAGCAAGAGTCTTTGAGGGGGTGAAAGAACTGATTTGGCAGGCGGTCAGGACAGTCTGTATCCTGGGTTTATGCTGGGATTAGATGTGTCCTAGAATTAAAAGCACTGTAGAAAATTGAGTCCCTCAGATTATCCGGTGGTTTTTGTCTGAATGAGCTTTCCCCCAGCTCTCTCCTGACCTCTTTCCACAGCTTCTGCCACAGCAGTGCACTCTCCTGCGCATGCCCTTGCTTGGCTCAGAGTCCAATGGGCTCAGGGAGGTCAGAGAAGGAAAGGAACAGAGAGGTCAAACTGGTGCCTCAGCACCCCTCTGTGGGTACATCACCCCTCACCCCAGATGCTATGAGGGAAGGGACATCCTTGGAACATTCAGTTCAGATGAGAGGCAGGAAAAACCACCCCCGCCCCAGACAGGGATGATCAGGTTTTCATGGAGAAACAGGGTACATGGGTCCAACTATGTTGGGGAGGAAGAATGAGGTGGGGCAGGCTGAGGAGTACATGAAGTCCTAGAATAGGAATGGGTAAGAGCTGGAGATGAGAGAAGCAGCAACCTTTCCAGAGGTCTGCAAATAAAAAGGGTGGGTGAGTCATAACACCAACTAGTGCTTGTACAGCATTGACACATCCATTGTCTTGGTAGAAGTTTTTTCCAACAACCTTGTGAAATTAGCCCAGGGGACTTTATCTTTAAATGTTTAAAAAAATGCTTGATAATGATGCAGAGATCTTACATAGTAATGATCATGCAATAGCTATCTATGTTACTAAATTGCTGAATTGTTTAGCCTGGGCTCAAACTTGGGATACCCCTGCCTCAGACTGCCACAGAGCTAGGATTACAGACATGTGCCACTTGTCTTGTTTTGTTTTTTGAGACAGAATCTCCCTGTGTAGTTCAGGGTGCCCTGGACCTCACTGTGTAGCCCAGGGTGGCCTTGAACTCATGGCAGTCCTCTTGCCTTCCCAGAATGCTGGGATTACAGTCATGTGCCACCATGCCTGACTATTTATATTCTCTACCAATGGACATTTGGGTTGTTCCCAATTTTAATCCTTCTGTAAGCGTTCTCATATATTTCTTCCGTGGCATTTGTTTCTCTTGGGTGTGTATACACCTAAGAAAGGAAGTTATGGATGGCAAGAAATGCAAATGTTAGCCTTCAGCAGATAATGCCGGACTGTTTTCCCAATGGTGGTCTCAGTTTTGGTCCCATGGGCTATAAATGGTCATTCTGTTATTTTGTGTTCTTGCCCACTCCTGGCAATGCCAGACTAGCTTCTCTCAGTCTGTGGCTGATGAGATATCCCGGTGGTCTTACTCCCCATCCTACTCCCACCTTAGGTTTTACTGGGACCTGACCATGCTTCTGTTGATGGTGGGGAACCTCATTGTACTGCCTGTGGGCATCACTTTCTTCAAAGAAGAGAACTCTCCCCCTTGGATTGTCTTCAATGTCCTCTCTGATACTTTCTTCCTGCTGGATCTGGTGCTTAACTTCCGTACGGGCATTGTGATAGAGGAGGGCGCTGAGATCCTGCTGGCACCTCGGGCCATCCGCACTCGTTACCTGCGTACCTGGTTCCTGGTTGACTTCATCTCCTCCATCCCAGTGGATTACATCTTCCTGGTGGTGGAGCTGGAGCCCCGGCTGGATGCTGAGGTCTACAAAACAGCTCGGGCCCTGCGCATTGTTCGCTTCACCAAGATCCTCAGCCTACTGCGGTTGCTCCGCCTCTCCCGCCTCATCAGATACATACACCAGTGGGAGGAGGTGGGGCAGGGAGGTGGGCAGGGGGATCAGAGGCCCCTCAAGGGCAGGATGTATGGGTGGGGCTCCTGGTGACCTCATGGAGCAGGGCAGACATGTGGGGCTTCCATGGTTGAGTTCTTTCCAAAATTTTTGAGGAAGAAACAGGGACAGAATAAGGGTCTGGATAATGAGGCCTTTGGTGGATAATTAGGGGAAAGTGGGGGGAGCCCAACAGCTGGACAGACACTTTAGAGTTAGTTGATGCTGGATAGAAGATGGGGTACACAGAAAGCTGGAGCTGGAGTTTCAGGGCAAAAGTTTAATGGGTCATGATAGAGCCTGTCAAATCTCATTGCCTGTGGTCATACCCCATCTTGCTCTATCTATCTGTCTGTCTATCTATCTATCTATCTATCTATCTATCTATCTATCTATTTTTGTTCCAGGAATCAAACTCAGGATCTTGTACTTGCCAGGAAGGTGCTTGTGCTGCTGAGCTATATTCCTGGTCCCACATTCCAGATTTATTATTCACTAATATATCAGAGACTCAGTTTCCTCTTATCTAAGATGAGAATGTTACAATTTGGTTTTAAGAATCAAAATAGTGACCAGATGTGACAGCGCACATCATAATCCTGAGGCAGGAGGATTGCTCTGAGTTTGAGGCTGGCCTGGGCTACAAAGTATGTTGTTAAAGGCTAGATTGAACTGCGTAGTGAAACCCTGTCTCAAAAAAAAAAAAAAAGAAAAAGAATCGAAGTAGTTAACACATGTAAGGTACTCAGAAAAGCTTCCGGATGTGGTGATGAATGCCTGTAATCCCAGCACTCTGGAAGACTAAAACACAAGGATCAGAAGTTCAAACTCAGGCTGGGCAACTTAGTGATTTAGCAAGATCCTGTGTCAAAATAAAAAATAGAAAAGGTTGGGGTTGTAGCTCAGTATGAAGGCCCTGGATTCAATTCCCAGCAGCACATGTATACACACACACACACCTGGCACATAGTAAATTCTCATTAAATTAGCTGTGATTGTTGGAATGAAAGTGATCATTAATTCTTATATACACACCCTGGGTACACTACATTGTGAAATACCCCTCCTCTTGTCCGGTTTACATCTGAGCAAGTTATGCAATAGATTTTTTTGAGTCTCTGCTGTCATACTTAGGTAATTCTGGGCATAAGATTGACTTCATTTGGGGAGCACCTGCTTAGCATGTGTGAGGTCCTGAGTTTGACTCCTGATACCCCCCCCAAAAAAGCCAACAACATATGATTGACCTCAGTTTTCCTACCTAGAAGAGATAATATATGAGAGTAATAAAGGTTAGGCATTGGGTGTATATCTGCAATCTCAGCTAATCAGGCAGCTAAAACAGGAGGATCACAAGTTCAAGGCCAGTTTGGAGGAATTTGGTGAGGGACATAACTCAGTGGTAGGGTTTGCTGGGCATATGAAACATGTGCAAGGCCCTATATTCAATCTCCAGCACCCCCCCCACAATGAGATTACTAGCATGACCTACTTTGTATTAGCTACATATGTATGCTATAAAATTATACAAATAAATAATAGCCATGTTTTTTTTAATTCAGGGAGGCTAGGGAAAGGTAGAAGTTCAAAGATAATTTGCAAAGCTGGGACTAGAGGAGGACCAGCAGGGAGGGTTCCTGTCCACAGCAGCCCCTCCTCGGACTTCTCAGATCTTTCACATGACCTATGACCTGGCCAGCGCTGTGGTTCGCATCTTCAACCTCATTGGGATGATGCTGCTGCTCTGTCACTGGGATGGCTGTCTGCAGTTCCTGGTCCCCATGCTGCAGGACTTCCCGCCTGACTGCTGGGTCTCCATGAACCACATGGTGGTGAGAAGTCCCCACAGTTCTGCCACTCCTGGGCATTCTAAGGGCTCTTCTGTCTGAGCATCTGGGAGCAGGAGGTGGAGATAATTAAGAAAGAAGATAGGAACAGGCGGGGAGGAGGGAGGAGAAGGGTAAGAGATCCAGAAGTATCTTTGTATTAGAGAAAACAGGCAAGGAAAGAAGCCTAGGTAAAAACCAAAGCTCCCAATCCACAAGAGTTCCCTTTTGCTTTGAGGACCCCAGAACCAAACAGGTCCCCCCACCAGAAGGAAGTCTGAAGCACAAGGGGCAGGCAGAAGGAAAAGAGAAGTGGACAGGTGCAGAACATGGCATGGAAGGGGCCATGCCCATCTTTGCAATATGCTCTGCCCCTAGAACCACTCGTGGGGCCGCCAGTACTCCCATGCCCTGTTCAAGGCCATGAGCCACATGCTGTGCATTGGCTATGGGCAGCAGGCACCTGTGGGCATGCCCGACGTCTGGCTCACCATGCTCAGCATGATCGTGGGCGCCACATGCTACGCCATGTTCATCGGCCACGCAACTGCCCTCATCCAGTCCCTGGACTCTTCCCGGCGCCAGTACCAGGAGAAGGTCAGCAGGGACAGGAGAGTGACGGGAGCGTGGGGAGGTGTTCGAGGATGGGTAACACAATTCAAGGCCCATTCTGATATGTGCTCCTGTTGGGTCTCTGTGTTCTTCGCTGCCCCGTGTCCGTTTGTCCCACCCCCTGTGTGACCTTTTCCTCGTTTGGACCTATGCCTCTGTCACTGGACCCCTCCTCTGCCCATATCTTCATTTTCCTGTCACTGTGGTATGTGTCATCTCTGTACCCACCATCATTCACATGTCCTCTGTGGCCATGTGCACCTACATCTGGCTCCACGTTTCATCTGGGTCTGACCTTTGGCCTTCCACACACCCTGTGTCCTCTTCTGCTGGCCATGGGTTGGCCCTGCAGTACAAGCAGGTGGAACAATACATGTCCTTCCACAAGTTGCCAGCTGACACCCGGCAGCGCATCCATGAGTATTACGAGCACCGCTACCAGGGCAAGATGTTCAATGAGGAGAGCATCCTGGGGGAGCTGAGTGAGCCGCTGCGAGAGGTGGGGCGGCCGGGCGAGCCGGCCCTTTCGGGATCTAGGCTCCTGGAGGTGCTCTCCAGGGAGGGAGTGCTATCAGCGGAGGGGTGTTTATGGGAGGGAGATTTGCGAGGGCTCCATAGGAGGCCAAGTATGGGGGGTGTGGGCTGACATAAGCATCTGTAGGGATAGTGTTTGGGGGGACGGTTCCACGAGGTCCTGTGGGAGTGCTGTGCGGACAAGGGCTTCGGGATGGTCCAGGGCCCCTGCAGCACCCTTCTTTTTTGGAAGATCTTGACCTAAGGTGTAGAAAAATCTGGAAAAATGATGGGTTTGGTGGGGGTATCTTGGGCCAGAGGGTACAGCCTGTCTGACAGGCCCCTCTTCTGCCCAGGAGATCATTAACTTCACCTGCCGGGGCCTGGTGGCCCACATGCCGCTGTTTGCCCACGCCGACCCCAGCTTTGTCACTGCAGTTCTCACCAAGCTGCGCTTTGAGGTCTTCCAGCCGGGGGACCTGGTGGTGCGTGAAGGCTCTGTGGGGAGGAAGATGTACTTTATCCAGCACGGCTTGCTCAGTGTGCTGGCACGTGGCGTCCGGGACACCCGTCTGACTGATGGATCCTACTTTGGGGGTTAGCTGGCCTCAGGGAGGGTGGTAGGGTCACAACCACTGGATGGCGGGCAACTGCCCCTAGGATTGGGGTCCCTACCCAGCTGTGCTGCACCGTCACTTGGTGTCCCAGCCCAGGGCTGCTCAGCAAAGGCAGCTGTATCAGGGGCCCAGGGTCTATAGTTTTTAAATCTTCTCTGGAGATTCCAGGGCACAGGCAGGTTTGAAATTATGGGGATGGAGGGCCTTTTGGGGCTCTGAACCACTGACCTCCCAGGATCCTATGCATTTAGGAAAGATGGGGATGAGGCAGAACTGTCCCGGGGGCTTGAGCCTCACGGGGCTATCCTGGTGGCGTGATTCAGGGACTTGGCCTGCAGCAGTGGGGTGGGGCGGCTCTGAAGCTGGTGCTCAGAATGATCTGAGGTTCATGTAACCTCCCAGCCCCAGGTCACTGAAGACTCACTCCAGCATCTCTGTCCGGGACCCCCTTGCCCTCCCCACTTTTGCACTGCCCTTCTCCTCTAGAGTGGTCCTTGGAATTCATCCTTTGGGATGGGAAGGGAGGTACACAGGGCGAGTTGTCCCTGCTGTATCCCTGGGGATGAAGCAGAGGAGCTGCATCTGGGGTGAAAGTGGATGGAGTCACTCGAAATCTGGAGGCCAGCAAGACCTGCTTGCTGCACTTTTTTTTTTTTTTGAGACAGAGTCTTGCTATGTGGCCCAGGCTGGCCTCCAGCTCATAGCAGTCCTGCTTCAACCTCCAAAGTGCTAGAATTACAGCATGTGCCATTATACCTGGCTACGCTTGTCAGTTTAATATGAAGAGAGTAAAAACAGGAAGAATTGCACAGAGATTTTGCAGGTCTGGAGAGAGAGGCAATTCTTGGAACGTTTAGGGATTCTGAGTCAAAGGGCGGGCTAAGCATTAGGTTCTCCCGCGTCTAGGGAGAACTCTGAGGACAATGGTTCTGAGCCCCCTTCTGGCTTCTGCAGAGATCTGCCTGCTGACGCGGGGCCGGCGCACAGCCAGTGTTCGGGCCGACACCTACTGCCGCCTCTACTCCCTCAGCGTGGACCACTTCAATGCCGTGCTTGAGGAGTTCCCGATGATGCGCCGGGCTTTTGAGACTGTGGCCATGGACCGGCTACGCCGTATCGGTGAGGACTGTCCACCCTGTCCACACTGAGTCCCAGCAGTGTTTCACCCCATCTCCATAGCAAGGAGTCCAGCACGTCACTCCAAGTCCCCTAGTCCCAAAAAATGCCCCCAACAGGACTTTAAACACCGGCTCACTGTCCGCAGCATGTCTTACACCTGGAGACCTCATCTAAGTCCCTGTGCCCTGGTGCCTCCTTCTGAGTACCAGTCCCTCAGCCTCACCATCTTGATCCATACCCATTCCTTCTAGCCCGTCCTCAGTCCCTGTCCCAGCAGCTCCTCCACACTCCTGAGTCCTCCCAGTCCCTCCTCTCAATGCCACCTCATGCCGTGATTCCACCCAGGTAGCTTTACATTCTTTGATATCCAACATCTACCCTGAATTCCTTCCCTATCCTTAACTCTTCCTTCCTGGGGCAACTTCTAGGCAAGAAGAATTCCATACTGCAGCGAAAACCCTCAGAACCAAGTCCAGGCAGCAGCAGTGGCATCATGGAGCAGCACCTGGTCCAACACGATAGGGACATGGCCCGGGGTGCTCGTGGCCTGGCCCCAGGCACAGGAGCTCGGCTCAGCGGAAAGCCAGTGCTGTGGGAGCCACTGGTGCATGCACCTCTGCAGGCAGCTGCTGTCACCTCCAGCGTGGCCATTGCCCTGACTCACCAGCGGGGCCCTCTGTCCCTTTCCCCCGACTCTCCAGCCACCTTACTGGCTCGTTCTGCTCGGCGCTCAGCAGGTTCCCCAGCCTCCCCACTGGTGCCTGTCCGAGCTGGCCCTCTGCTGGCACAGGGGCCGTGGGCATCCACCTCCCGCCTGCCTGCCCCGTCAGCGCGAACCCTCCATGCCAGCCTCTCCCGGGCAGGGCGCTCCCAGGTGTCCCTGCTGGGCCCTCCCCCAGGAGGAGGTGGACGTAGATTAGGACCTCAGGGCCGCCCACTCTCAGCCTCCCAACCTTCTCTGCCTCAGCGAGTGACAGGTGATGGCTCTCCTGGGCGGAAGGGCTCAGGAAGTGAGCGCCTGCCACCCTCGGGGATCCTGTCCAAGCCTCCAGGGACATCCCAGCCACCCAGGCCACCAGTGCCTGAGCCAGCCACCCCCCAGGGCCCTCAGCTCTCTGCCAATATGTGAAACCCTAGGTTACACAGGCCTTAGCTCTTAGGGTGCAACGGTATGTGCCTGAGGGCAGATGCCTTTTGGGGAAGGCCCAGAGGACTCAAAAGAGGGCCTCCCTGATCACCATGACGTTCTCTGTACCCTAAGCTCAAGCAGCCACCGCTCATCTGACATCTTAGTCCATTTACCCGTTTGTTTTGTGTACCTAGCCTACTGCAGTGAAGGCACCAGGCTGGGCACTGTGCCTCCACTGCCCAGTAGAAGTGACTCAGCCCTCTGCCCAGGTACTTCCTGGCCCTGATCCTGCCAGGTGCAGGCCTGGGCCTGTGCCCCCCTCCCTTTACTAAGCACAGGGACTTGCCACCATCACCACTGCCCAGTAACTAGATGTTTGTTTCCTGGCAATGGCCCTGCAGGGCCAGCCTGGTGTGATTACCTTCCTGTCCCCTTAGTGTAGATGGGTACTGTCAACTACCTGTGCCTCCATTGCTGCTGACAAGTATCTTGGGTCCTGAGTGTAGGCATTCACCTCCGGCTTCTTGCTGCCACCTGTGGACCCGCCAGGCTGTAGCCTCTGAGTGGGAACATGCATCTGTCTGTGTGGTAGGACTGTCTTTGCCTAAGCTAGGAGCTGCCTCTTTCTGTGCCCCTGCCCCTGTGGTGGTGCCCTTGAGGCCAAAGGACACTGCTAGCCTAGATTCCCTCAGGTGGGGGTGAGTAGCTGAACCTTTATGTGACCTTTTTGTCTTCTTTATAGTTATTAATTTTGCTTATTTGTTCATTTGCTAATTTGACTTGCCAATCTATTTTGTTTACCTATTCCTTTACCTGTCCCTCCATGCCAGCTTCTGTGGTCCTCAAACAATGCCATCAGCAATATTCACACCTTCTCCCTATGTAGGCAAGGACAGGAGGGGCTGTCCGAGAGGGGCAGGAAGATGGTTTCACTAATGGGTTTTTCTCTTGAGCCTGCTGCTGGTGCAGGAGTAAGGGAGGGACTGAGGTATCTAAGCCTGGGGAAGGGCAGCCCAGCCAGCCCCTCTGCCTTCTCAGGGACAAGAGTAATCCCTTACCCATCCACTCTGTCCCCTCTCCTCTTCTGCAGCATCAAAGAATGTGGGGGGCCAGGGCCCTAAATCTCCTTTCTTTCCAGGGAAGAGTTCTAGGGTTCTTGGTGTATGGGAGTTTTATTATTGCTCTGAAACAGCTGGGTTTAAAAAGAAAATAGATACTCATTTTGACTCCTGGTTTGTGTGTGAGAATAAAGTGGGTAGGAAGGAATTTCTGGGTGCAAGTGGGGGACACAGGCATGAGGTGTCATGACAGCGGCCAGGTAAGTAAGTAGTCTGCAAGCCCAGCACCGAGGCTGTGCTGGACAAGATGAGCCTGCCCAGCTGGCTCTTGGTTCATCCCAGTATCCATCTGTCCCAACTTCCCTCAAAGCATGCTTTGATGTCTCTATCAGTCATCATAAGGGCATAGCTTGTCCTTGTTTGAGGCCATCAGGAAGAGGTGACATAGTCCCCAGATGACCATGAGGGCCACAAAGGAAAGCAATAGGCTGCATGGACACAAAGTGTTGTGAAACAGTGATTCCATAGACACTGTGGACAAGATGGCCCTGTCTCCTCTCCCCAGCCCCAGGGGTAGGAACCCTAGAGGAATCACATTAACCAGCCAAGCTGAGATTAAAGGATCAGGACATCTTAGGGATTGGATATGGAGAATGTAGGATCAGTGCTGCCAGGCAGCCAGAGCATAATTGGACACAGACTTTCAAGGGCTGTGAGAAACTGTGGGGGGGGGGGTGCCCTAGAATGGGGCTAGATGGCAGATGTGGCCTCAGACTGGGAGCGTGGGTATACAGACAGAAGGAAGGGCTGAATGTCCAAGGGAGCCAAGCAGGGAAGGAAGAGGTAGGGGCTGGGTCGGGGGAAGAGGGCCTCTCAGGAGATGCTCAGGACCCGCATGATGTTGGTATAGCCAGAGCCAGGTCGCCAGCCTGTCACCACAATCACCAGATCCCCCACATGGAGGAAGCCACGAAGCTTTCCTGGGGGAGGGAAAGATGACAGTCAGTCACCGAGGGAGGCAGGGTAGTCCTGTAAGGGGAAGCTGCTACACTCCCCGCCTCAAGGCCACCTTGAGGGAATGAGGAACCTGAAGTGGACCCAGGCACTGCAGGAAACGTGACCATGTAGTATGTTAGAGTGGCCACATGTCCCCACGTGGAAGAGCATACATCTTGCTAAGTAGCAAGCTGAGGTTATGCTGATCAGAAGAGATGGGGTACGATTATAGGACCTTTATAAATTCGATTTTAGTTCCAGATGTTCCGGCTTTCTCCAATGCTACAATGAGCTCTAGCCATCTGGGACGGGCTGCGGCTGGGCCCTGCCCCTCTCCCTCTTTATGGCTCAGCCTAACTGCCCCCGGATTAGAGTCTGTTACCTCTCAGTCTCTCTCTGTCTCTCTTTTTTTAACCTCTCAGTTTTAGTCATCTTGGAGGGGAAATCTGGGGGCGGAGGAGACAGGCGAGGCTCTGAGTGGGTGTGCGAAGCTGGTTTGGGGGGTCTTTCATGTAAATGCCGGGGAGGGAGGGAGCTCTTGGAATCTCACCACTCTCGATGCCAAACTGGACCCGGCGATCCACATCATCCGCCCAGACGGCCTCTGGAGGTTCCCGGTAGAGCACGGGGAAGACTCCTCGGCACAGGTGGATCTGGCGCGCGGCCTGGGCGGAGCGGGTGACGGCAATGACTGCTGCCCGAGGTCGGTACCGAGACAGAAGCTGGGCTGAGCTGGAGGAGGCAGAGAAGGTCATCCCAGAGCAGCAAAAGGGTGATGAACCAGTAAACAAGGTGTCACCAACAAACTGTGAGAGCCTGAGTACAGCATCATACTTCTCTGGGTCCTGCGGAACCAGTATAAGAATACCTTTCCTTCCTACTGCACGAGGAAGACAGGAGATAGTAAAGGTACCCAAATGAGAGAAAAGAAAGTGGCCCACATGGTGGCACACGCCTGTGATCCCAGCACTTGGGAGGGGAGGCTGAGGAAGGGTGATAGCCATGAATTTGAGGCACACAGTGGCTTCAGCCTGGATTGCATAGCAAGACCCTGTCTCAAAAGAAAAAAAAAGTTAGGGGCTGGGGATTTAGCTCAGCGGCATAAGCACCTGCCTTACAAGCACGTGGTCATGAGTTTGATCCCTGGTACTGATTTAAAAAAAAAAAAAGAGAATGTACATTATATAGCACTTAATTCTACATAGAATTTAATGTCTCTTATTATTCTTAGAACCCCAGGAGGAACAAATGGCTAATTCACAGGCCTGAGGACATGAGCAGGCTTACAGAGCCCGGTGAGTCCCCCAAGGTCTCACTGCTAAGTCTCAGAGCAAAGACTTGAACGCAGACCGACTGGGCCTTTGAGCAACAGCTCAGGGTTGTAAATCTCTGTGGGCTAAAAGGACTTGTCCCCAGCCTCAAGAGTCTAGAGGCCCGAAGCTGGTGTGCTTGGTGATGCCATGTGCCCTGCCAGTACCCTGCACCTCTCTGGCATGAGTCCTGGGGTGCTCCAAGACCCGTTTCTCCCAGCCTCCTCCTCACAGGGCTCCTCTTCTTGCCCTAGGGGCTCGGCCTACACCCAGGCTATGGCCTATGCCTGCCTGCGCCCAATGCAGCACCCTGTCCAGGCTTCCCAGCATCCTCCTCACCGGCCAGTTTTGGTCAGCACGATGATGGCGGCAGCGCAGCACTTGAAGGCAGCCTCCACAGCACCGATGGCCGTGACCTCGGTGGGGTCACGGCTCAGGGGTGCTGCCCGGCGCAGCTCCTCAAACAGCTGCCGGTGGTACACTGCAGCCTCTGCCTCCCGGGCGATCTGTAGGCAGCAGGAAGTCAGGCTGGACAGAGACACTAGACCCAGAAGGGGTCCCTTTCTGGGCCAAGCTCCTACCCACCGCATGCTGCATCTTCACGGCCTCCACTGGGAAGTTGCCCTTGGCCGTCTCCCCTGACAACATGATGCAGTCGGCCCCATCCAGAACGGCATTGGCTACATCACTTGTCTCTGCTCGTGTCGGCCGGGGCTTAGTGATCATGCTCTCCAGCATCTGGGGGAGGCCATGGGGGGCAGCATTTTAGGAGCCATACACTGCTGGGAATCTGCTCATGCCATTTCTGACACCCCTACATCCAGAGCCCTTAAAGCCAGATACAAGATACAAGCTGTGTGACCCTGGCAGTTGAGTTTTCTCACCTAAAAAATGGGGGTCTGCCAGGGTTAGGGATGTAGCTCAGCGGCACAGCACTTGCCTGGCAAGTGTGAGGTTATGAGTTCGATACAAAAACAGAAACGAAAAACTCCTGAGCATTTTTGTTTGTTTGTTTGTTTGTTTTGGGGATCAAATTCAGGACCTTGCACTTTCCTGAGCATATCTGTAAGGGGAAGAATGTTATTTGGGGCTGGAGATTTACCTGCCTACCAAGTGCAAAAGTCCTGAGTTTGATCCCTGGTAACCGCCCCCTCCAAAAAAAAGTACCCATAGGCAATGGAAGGGGGGAGGGCCAAATCAGGTGTCAAAGACTGAAAATAAATAGTCCTCCAGTGCTAGATCTGGGCTCCCTTATTAAAAAAAAAAAAGTGTGTGTGGGGGGTCATGGTATCTCTACCTAACTTCATTGTTTGGGAGTCACACCCCAGACAGTGTGGGTATTTTCCCTCAACGTCCCTAAAACCTCAGGCTCACTCCAGACCTGTGTAGCACAGACCACGGGCTTGCCCGCCAAGTTGCAGCGCCCGATCATCATCTTCTGAGCAAGGAAAACCTTCTCGGCTGGGATCTCGATGCCCAGATCCCCTCGTGCCACCATGATGCCATCGCTCACCTCCAGAATTTCATCAAACCTGGGCAGATGGAGGAATCAGGGGTGGAGCAGAGCCAGGATACACCAGGGAGAGGCAGGCAGAAGAGGCAATGGCAGGCTCACTTCTTCACGCCTTCATGATTCTCGATTTTGCTGATGATCTTAATGCCCTGTCCTGCTGGCCCCAGGGCATCCCGTACAGCAACCACATCACTGGATTTCCGCACAAAGGAGGCGAAGATGATGTCCACCCCCTGTTCCACCCCGAAGCGCAGGTCCTTGACATCTTGCTCTGACAGGCTGGGCAGATCCACCTCGACGCCTGGCAAGTTCACGCCCTTCCTGCTGCCCAGGATGCCGCCGCTCTCCACTTCAGTCTGCAGCCCTTCTGGGCCTGAAGACAGGGAGAGAGCAAGCTTCCATTAGCAGAGAGGCTGGGCATGAAGATACGGGAGCGTAGGCGACAGGTCTTCAAGAGATCCAGCCGAACAGTGCCCTCCTCTCTCTGGCTTTGTTGTGGGTTCCACACATAATAGGTGGCAGACGGAAATCTGTATAAGAGGCTACCAACCCAGGAGTTCAGCCCCATCCCAGGGTTAGGGTATGAGTCTGGGTGTGAGTGACTCCCAGATGGCTGGGGAGTACAGGGTGACAAGAGCATGGGGCCTAAGGGTGAAGGGAGCACCAAGGGGTGGGCAGGAAGGACCTGGCGGTCCGCACCGATTTTCCGGACCACAAGGGAGATGAGTCCGTCGTCAATGTAGATGCGACCCCCCACGGGCACGACCCGGGTGATGTTGCAGTAGTCCACCCACACGGTGTTCTCGTCCCCCCGGGTCCGGAAGGCCGGGTCCACAGTCACCAGCACCTGGGTGCCCCTCACAATCTCCACTTCCGACTCGGGACCCTAGGGCCAGAGAAGTGAGCTCCAAGTCCCCCCCCCCGCCCCCGGCCCCCACCCCAGCCCTGGCCCCTTCTCACCCCCCGCAGGATCCCGGTGCGGATCTCAGGGCCCTTGGTGTCCAAAGCGATGCCCACCGGCCTGTAGCTGAGCGGGGAGGTCGCGAAGCTCTCCGCTGCCTCCCGGATGTTGGCGATGGACTCTGCGTGATACTGGAGGTGGACGGGGCGGATTTCAGGGGGAAGCCTGGGACCCCGCGCCGTCCGGCCCCCCCCCTCGCCCCCCCCACCTCGTGGGAGCCGTGGGAGAAGTTGAGTCGCGCGATGTCCATCCCGGCCTTGATCATCTCCTTGAGGCGCTCGACGGAGCGAGAGGCGGGCCCTGGAACCAGAAGACTCTGCTAGACCTGGGAGGCCCGCCCAGAACGCACCCGTCAGGTGGGCGTTCTCCGGTTCCGTGTTTGATGTTTCTTTTTTCTTTTTTTTTTTTTGTCTTTTTGAGACAGGGTCTCACTGTGCAGTTCAGGCTGGCTCGAGCTCGCAGTGACCCTCTGCCACCGTGCTCTTTTTTTTTTTTTTGGTACCAGGCATCGAACTCACGACCTAGCTTTTTTTTTGGACTGGAGACCCAGGGCTTTCTCAATGAGCTACGTCTCCTGCCCTTCTTAATTTAATTTTTATTCTAGAGTCTCGCTAAGTCACTATGTTATCCACGTTGGGTTTGAGCTGGGAATTTTCCAGTCTTCGCCACCTTAGTGCTGGGATCGGGTTACGGGGGTGCCCCACCCCCGGCTCCCCTGGACCATTAATACGTGCTTCAACCTCGACCCATCTCAGCGGGCCTCCCCAAGACTCTCCTGTAACTTTCCACCAGTGTTTCCACCAGTGGATGACGCCACCGCCTCCCGCCGCCGCCTTCCGGCTCCTCCGGCCCCGCCCCGCCCCGCCCCGCCCCGCCCCTCGGGAGACCCTCCGGCTCCGCCCCGCCCCGCCCCGCCCCTCGGGAGACCTTCCGGCTCCGCCCTTCGGCGCCTCCGGAATCCGGCCGCTTCTCTCCGCCTTCACCGCCACCGCCTGGGCCCAGCCGGAAGCGCCGCAGGGGCGGTTTCAGGCCTTGCTCTAACCCCGCCTATCCCCAACCTAGTTCAATCCAGCCCCGGGTGGTTCTGTTAGAGCCGCAGGGCTTGGTGGCGCACGACCCATCCCGGCACTCCGGAGGCTGAGCTAGACCGGTGGCCAGGGGTTCGAGGCCGGCCTGTGCTACCCAGTGAGTTCAAAGCCAGCTGAAATCCATAGAGAGACCCTGTCTCAAAAAAACAAAAACAATGCGCACTAATTACATAATAGAGCTTGCTCCAGATTGTGTAGTGCCCTCCACAGGTGGAGGACAACCTCATTCTAATGGCCTGTGAACCCTGCTCTGTCCTCCCTCATTCCTGTCCCTTCCCATCTGCTATCTTGGCCTTAATGCGTTTAGCTACTCTAGCTTCCTACTGGCTGCTGTTACACGTAACTCTCTCCCCATCTGCCTGCTGAGCTAACTCGCCCATGTTCAGGTCTCCTCAGTCCAGTAGTGGCTGCCCTGCCCTTCCTGTCCAGGCTGTAACCTGCCTTCCATTTCACATCCCTGATGCCCCTTCCTGTACTCTATGTTTCTCTTTTTTCCGATAATATTTATTACTCTCTAACACGCTACTTATTTTGCAATAAATTTTTATTATTTGTTGTTTTATCCAGCAAGGGTGTCAGTTCCTTAAGCACCTACTCCTGATCCCAAGCCTTGCCTACTACATGCTCAACAAATATTTGTTCAGTGGCCAGGAGTGATGCTGCACACCTGTTGGGAAGCTGAGGCAGGAGGATCACAGTCTGAGCCTAGACTGGACAACTTAGCAACACACAAGACTGGCAGAATAATAAAAATAAATGATAAAACGGGTAGAGATAGCTGGGCATGGTGGCACATACTCGTGATCCCAGCAGTCAGGAGGCTGAGGCAGGAGGATCACCATGAGATTGAGGGCAACCTAGACTACCTAGTGAGTTCAAGGGCAGCCTGAACTATAAGGTGAGACTCTATCTTTAAAAAAAAAATTCAGTGCTGCAAAAAACAACAAAAGATAATTATTGAATGAATAATTGTGTCAAACACGGCACTGTGTCAAAGGACAGAGAAGTTAAGGAGGCACAACAAGATGGCCTTACCAATGGTGGCGATGATGCTGGTGCTGCGAGCAGCCACTGGCTCTGAGTCTATGTCTAGCAGGCAGAGGTGTTCCAGGAAAGTGTCAGCCATGGCAGCTGGCAACTGCTGCTGCTGGAAGAAGGCAGTGCCCAGCTCCTGGGTCAGCTGGGCCACACTGGCTCGCCGCAGGTACCCCGCTGGCCCTGCAGTAGAAGGAGCTCAGGGGCTGCATCTCAGCTCCCACAGGCCTTCTGTGGGCACTCCCTTGTGTGCAGAGCTCTCCCTTTGTGCTGGCATCACATACACATGACCTGGTGCATGGGCGTCATTTACACATGACCAAGGGACTTATAGTGCAGGTACTCTTATAAATACTCTATCATATCCTGACTTTATGATTGGGAAAAAGAGAACAGTAAAATTTATCACCCAAGAGCACATGGTTTCTAAGTAACTAAGATGAGATTCAGATCTAGATCTTACCAATTCTAGGCTCAATTTGCAGACACCCAGCTATACCTGACTTCTGTCCCCAGGTCCCCCCTCCCGGCCACCATATTCATAGTAGGACCTCACCATCCATGCCAGGATTACCTAGTTCCCTCTTCCAAGGTCCCCATTTATTTCCTGGCAACACCTGGCGATGGACTGCCTCCCTGCTCCGTTTCCATAGATCACTAATACTACCTCAGGCCCAGGGCATTAGTTCAGTCCAGGGAAGCCCTGTGTCCTCTCGCACCTTCCATGCCTCTGTAGTTGGAGCCCATCTCTGGAGGTCTGCTTTGCACTGTGCTCAAACCCTGAGGTCCAGTGTCTGGGGCTGAGCTGGGCTGTGCAGTGACACTAGTTAAAGTATCACTAGTGTCTCTCCAGCCTGTATGCCAAGGTCCAGAGTCCAGGCAGCATGGGAGTGCCCCGTGGCTCCATGCTGCATGCTGCATGCTCACCACCAGCTGGTAGGACCTGGACAGGAGGCCTAGGCCAGGGTCTACACTTTGACAGACACAGATCCACCCTGGTCCTCTGCCACACTCCTGATGTCCATGCTTATTTCCTCCTCTGTTCCCCTTCTTACCTCCTGGAGCTCCAAGGAGAACGGACTTGGCTAAATCTCTTTGAGACTGTGAGATCCATGAGCAGAGCTGCCGAGGTAGACTGTTTGGAATTGACATGGTTCCAAAACTTGCGCACTGGGAGGAGAGAATGACAAAACTGCTGGTCTTATCTATAGGAGCCAGAGAATGGAGAAGGCACACACCCAGTGGGCAGCCTGGTCCCCCTAGAGCCCCTCCCCAAGACCTCTGCTCTCTGCTCCTGCCTCTGCCATTTTCCTATCTCACCCAATTTCCAATCCATTCACACTGCCTAGTCATCAACCTGAATAGAGATTTTCTAAAAATCATCCCTTTTTCTTTCCACTGTATGGAAGTGAATGCTAGATGAATCTAGAAAGCAGGGTGTTCCTGAAGCCACTAAGTCTGAAGAAATAGGGAGGGGAGCCTTTTGATAGTGTGATGGGTGAGTGGTCCCTCGGTTTCCCCACTTGTTTTCTCTGTCCTGACCAAGAGACCACTCTGTGATCTGGGCAGCCACAACCCAAGATGAGGCCTTGAACATTCCCAGGTGCTGATAAACCTCAGGCTGTTGCTAAACGTAGGAGCTAGCCCCACCTGAGGTGAACAGAACTGCATAACCCAACAACCTTCCCTACCACGGTAGAACGTTCTTTGTCTTGCTGTGTGCTGCAGGCATACAGTGTTGCTCCCCTCCACATAAAGTGCTCTAATAAGTGATTTTGGACTCATCATCCTAGCATTTAGTGCTTCTTTCTTGGAAATCCCAACACACTCCATTTTGGCGTGGTATGGCGTGGTCTCTGTAGGTACTTCCTGGATGCCACTGTTGTATGACTCTTGCTGTAGATTTAGCTTTGATGAACAGTAGGGTTCTCCAGAAGTGGTTTTCACCATCAAACATCAACATCAGCATCATCAGCATCATATTCTCTACCATTTATCTTCCAATGTTTATCAAGCACCTCATGTTTGACAGACCCTGAGAATATAGTCATGACCAAGATAGACAGAGCCTAGCCAGACCCAGTGACACACACCTATAATCCTAGCTACTTGGGAGCCTGAGGCAAACAGATTGCAAATTCAAGGCCAGCCTGGGCAATACAATGAAACCTTGTCTCAAAAAAAAAAAAAAAAGTAAAAAGTCAGAGTCCAGGCGGCAAAGGAGTGCTCACTTTCTGGGTTTGCAACCCCAGTATTGCAAAACCTAAACCAAGTCAAACAAACAGTCAAAGAAACAAACAAACAAAAAAAAATTGAGAGTCTTTTCTATCAGTTGAATTTATAGTAGTATAGTGGGGAGAGAGACAGGCTATAACAAAGTATCAAGGAAACTACACTTTGTAAGTGCTATTAAGGCAGGGATCATGGTTCTGGAACAGATGGGCCCGTAGAGACAGGAGAATGTCTTCAGTTAAATTATGGCCCAGACAGGCGGCACATGCTTGTAATTCTAGCACTTGGAAGGTTGAGGTAGGAGGGTTGCCACGAGTTTGAGGCTGGCCTGAGCTACACAGTGAGTTCAAGGCCAGCTGAACCACATAGCAAGACCCTGTCTCAAAAACTAGACTAAACTAAACTAAACTAAATAATTAAATTAAATTAATTAAATTAAATTATAGTACTAAGGATTGAAATCAGGGCCATTTTTATTCTTTTAATTTTGACAAATTCTTTTTAAGTTGCTAAGTTGCCCAAGCTGGGCTTACATTTGGAATTCGAGGGTCATGGGATCCTAGACATGTGCCACCATGCCTGGCTGGGAATGTGTTTTAGATGAGGTGGGTGGGGAGGACCTCTTTGATGTTAACGTATTGAAAGAAGGAAATGCCAGGGACAAAGGGAGAAAAGGCAAAGGCGCTTTCTGTGACAATGGACATATATGGCAAGGCTCTAAGGAAGAGCTTGCTGATGCCAGAGAGGGAGAGCTGTCATGTGACCACGCACAAAAGGCAGGGATGTGACCCAGCTGGCTGTGACTGGAGAGCCCAGAGCAGGCAAGTGAGACCAATGGGGCAACGTGTGAATTCAGCTGGGAGGTGACAGGGAGCCTGGTGCAGGCAGATGGAGAGCAGTGGAGGCACTGAGATAAACTAAGATTCCAGTTAATCATTAAAATCCAGACAGGTAATGGGTCTGTCCACTGAGTACTTCCTGCATGTTCACTATCTGCTTTTATCATGATGAACTAGAAGGAAAGGAGGATGAGAAGGGAGGGAGGAGGTACAGAGGAGACTGTGTCACTCGTCTTCAGTGACCACTGTAGACTCCATCTCTACCCTTCTCAGCTCTGTTCCAGGGCCAGCAGCTTTGCAGTAGCTTCTGCAGAGTTTGGCCAGCGGCACCCACAGGAGGCAAGATGGACACTATGTTGGGCGCACACAACTCCCTTCTCACTCCACTGTGAAGTTGCCCTCCCCACAGCTCCTACGAGAGAACCCTCTTTGCAGATTCTAGGAACATTCTCTCTCTATGGCCAGGTCCAGGGAGTGATGAGCCCATCGTGACCACATCTGGGGTGACATGCACTTGTGAGTTACCAACACCTTGTAGCCCACCTCTTGGCATATAATTGTATTGAGAGATATTTTTCAAGTGATCTAGTTTGAGAGAGCCCTCCATTTCCTGAAAGTACCTTGTCTAACACATTTGTCAAAGACTAAAAATCTAGTCAATACCAGAGGTGGTGGCATGCACTTGTGATTCTAGCACTCAGGAGTCTGAAGCAGGAGGATCACAAGTTCAAGGCCAGCATGGGCTGCATAGGATTGGGATACAAGGCCCTGGGTTCAATTCCCAGTACCACTCTGTGTATGTGTGTGTATGTGTGTGTGTGTGTGTGTGTGTGTGTGGTGCCAGTAGTAGGAGAGCTGAGATTCAGGCCCAAGGGAGTCACCACTCAGCTCCATTCTGTACTTCTTAGGACTGTCTCAGAGTCCTAAGGTGCAGGAAAGGGAGGTGTCTGAAAGTTGCAGAAGAGTGAGTTAGACAGATTCCTGGCCCATGCAGTGCTTGGCCCACTTTAGCTGGGCATGTGGCCTTCACCTGCAATTCTAGCACTCAGATAACTGAGACAGGAGGATCACCGCAAGTTCCAGAGTCGCCTGGGCTACGTAGTGAGGGCAGCCTGAACTGCACAGTGAGACCCGTCTCAAAAAACCAAAAAAAACAAGTGCAGGGCCCTGGGGACACAGTTCAGTGGCGCAAAGCCCCTGCCTGGCAAGCACGAGGTCATGAGTTTGATTCCAGGTACCAAAAGGAAAAAAAACAAACAAAAAGAAACAACAACAGCAACCAGAAGCACAGGGTCCTAGGCCATCGGTATGTAGGAGGCAGAACAATTAAAGCCAGACAAGAGCAGTCACAGTGCAAATGCAGCAAACTAGAAAGCAGGGCTGTTTGCTTGGAGAGCGGGGGAGAGTTATGCATGGCGCTTTGAGGTGGGCCTAGACATGATGAACTGACTCTGGACCCTCTGGCAAGGCACCAGTCTCAGAGACCTCAGGCTCAAGTGACTAACAGAGGGGCAGCTGGGGCTGGGGATTTAGCTCAGCAGCATAAACAGTTGCCTGGCAAGTGTGAGGTTGTGACTTCGATCCCCAGTACCGGAACAAAGCAAAAAAAAAAAAAAAACCAAAGAAACAAAACCCACCCAACCAACCAAACAAACAAAAAACCAAAAAAACAGAGGGGCAGTGGTACCAGAAAGCTGCTTTTATCCTGTGAAGCCAAAGGAGAGGAGCGTCGATTTGCTATCAGGCTGAAGAGGAGAAGCAGGGTGGCTGGCTCTGGGTTTGCAAGTGACTTCAGATAGATGGCTGTCACAGTAATAGGCACTTTTAAAAAATGTTTTTTGAAATGAATTATTGCTATGTAGTTCAAATGGTCCTGGAACTCACTATGTTGTCCAGGCTGGTCTCAAACTTGAAGCAATCCTCCTGCTTCAGCCTCCCAAATGCTAGGATTATAGGTGTGCATCACCACACCCACAGCCCTGGATCAGACACTATTGAGCAGGAGGACATGGGTGAGGAAACTGGAAGAACAAGGACCCAGAAGAGTCTAAACAGAACACAAGTATCAGCTTTGTCCCTTCCCTGCAAACATACACACTCAGACACATGCTCAATCCCAAACATGTCCATCCTGTCTCAGCTCCCTGAGTGCTGGGATGACAGGTGTGTGTCACACACCTAGCTTTGACTGGTTAATGAATGGAGGAATTGTGCCCAGGACACAGAAGGGCCCAGGAGAGAGGGGGTCAGTGTGGCTTGGCAGTGCTAACACTGGGCCCAGCTGTGTCAGGATCTGAGGCTGTCAGTGCTACACGTAGGCACACACGTGCACACACTCTTCCTTACCGCCTCCCACCCACCGACACACACACATTCCCAGAATCTGACACGGGAATAGCAGGGTTCTCCTGGTCTCACACACCCGCAGTGTGCCCAAGGCTGCGTCCTTCTGCAGACCTGGGAACCTTGGGTCTCCCCCGGACAGGTCCTTGGCCGGCTTGCAGGGGGTGCCCGAGAGCCGCAGGTCCCTGGTGACTGTGAATGAATGGGCTCACAGCCTCCTCGAAATGCCAGGGAATTCAGTTTCGTCATCTGCAGTCTGAGATAAAAAACCTTCGCAAGGCTGCGAGACGATAATGTTGGTGGAAGCCTGTGAGTGTTGTTCCAAAAGACACCGGGTCATGGCTGTCCGCACGTGCAACACATCTAACTGCAGGAGAGCGCGGGGGTGAGGCCCTGGGCTGCAGGATTTCTTCGAAATGTGTATCCATTTATTTGAATAGATATTTGGCAATGTACACGTTGCAGAGGTACAGGATATGGGTGAAGAACTTCTCCCTCTTCACTGCGCCTCCCCAACTGCTCAGGTCCCCATAATGCCTCACCAGGTTCTGAATTTTCTAGGCACCCTCTCTGATATTTCTGTCAGACACAAATGAGGTACAGTCTTTTCCTTCTTTATGCAGACAGCAGACTAGTGCAATATACACCACTCAGGACCAACTTTCACAATCTTAGCAACAATCTCTCTCTCTCTCTCTTTTTTTTTGAGTCAGGTCTCCCTATGCAGTTCAGGCTGGCTTCAGCTCACTTTGTAGCCCAGGCTACAAAGATTCTCCTGCCTCAGCCTCCCGAGTGCTGGGATTATAGGCGTGAGCCACCACGCCCGGCTGTCCTTCCTTTCTCTTGAGAGGATTTGGTTGTCCTCATTGTTTTTGTCTTGGATCCCCTGAAATCCATCCATGGAGCCCCCACTCACTCAAGTGAGGACACTGCCAGAGGTGAAAGTAGGGTTGGTCTGGGCCATTCATTGTGATAAACTATAAGATAAAATTAATCACTTTGAAATGTACAGTTCAGGGATATTAAGTGCATTTATAATTAAGTGCAACCATTTTCACTACCAGTTTCCCAAACTTTTTACCAGCTCAAACACAAACTCTGAGTTTGGCATGATGGTGTATACCTGAAATCCCAGTTTTCTGGGAGGCCAGTACAGGAGAATCACAAGCTTGAAACTAGCTTTAGTGAGACCCTGCCTCAAAAAAAAAAAAAGTACAAAGGCCCTGATTAAATCTGGTTTCTGGTTTTGTATATTTGTTCCTTTGTGTACTAGGCTGCGGGGGAGGGGGGGAGGGTTTGGACCCAGGACTTTTACACTGAGCTATATGCTTAGCTCTTTAATTTTTGTTTTGTTTTGTTTTTAGAATTGGGCATGGTGGAACACACTTGTAGTCCCAGGACTCAGGAGGTTGAGGCAGGAGGATTTAAATTTGGGGTCAGCCCAGGTTGGCCCAGGCTGGAACTATACAGGGAGATAATAATGTCTCATCAAAGAAAGAAAGAAAGAAAGAAAGAAAGAAAGAAAGAAAGAGAAAAAAAGAAAGGAGTTGAGGATGGAGTTCAGCGGTAGAGTGCTCGCTTATCATGGGTGAGGCCTTGGGTTCAATCTCCAGGAACATCTCTCCTTCAGCATATGCTGAGATGGGGGGTCTGGGGAAAAGGAGGCAGCAGCCAAAGATATGGAAGACACATGGATGCTCAGTATTCATGAATGCTGCCTTTACAGAGTGAAAGGCTGAATCCCTACACTGGCCCAGGGGACCCCTTGCTATTTTGCAGTCCTCTCTCTACTATCTTCCCTTCAATCCAGTCACACTAGCATCCTTGATGTTTAACAAACAAGAAACCTAATCCTGGCTTAGTAGAGGGTCATGCACCTTGCTTATAGCATTGATTTGTTCAGATATCATTTTGTCAGTGAGGCCTTCTTTGATCACTTTATTTATTTATAAGGGGAATCAAACTCAAGACCTTGTGCTTGCCAGGCAGGTGCAGAGCTGCTGAGCTATATTCCTGGCTCTATTGTTTCTTTTCTTTTCTTTTTTTTTGGAGACACAATCTCACTATACACCTCAGGCTGGCTTTGAACTCACCTTGTTGCCCGGGCTGGCCTGCAGGACTACACCTGGGTGTTATCATTTTATTTGTTTTTGGACAGGATCTTATTATGTAGAGCAGGCTGGCTTTGAACTTGCTTATGTAGCCTGGACTGGCCTTAAAGTCACAGTGATCTTCCTGCCTCAGGCTCCACCTCCCTCCCATTGGAATTACAGGTGTGCACCACCACCGTGTATCACTTTATTTAATACTGGGGTCCTTCTATGTGTTGTCCTATTTCTTGTTTTACTCCACCTCCAATGCGAGATGTTAAGATTGTCATATGCACTAGAGCACAGATTTCGCTTTTGTCTGCTACTGTATTCTTAGTACCTGGTGGGATTTTTTTTTTTTTTTTGTACCGGGGATCTAACTCAGGACCTCATGCTTACCAGGAAGGCGCTTATTTCGCTAAGCTAAACCCCCTGGCTTTTTTTTTTTTTTTTGAGGTGGGTCCCACTCTGTAGCCTAGGCTACATTAGACTCACCAGATCCTTCTATTTCAGCTTCCCAGTTGCAGGGATTACAGGCTTGAGCCACCATAGCTGGCAGTAAATAATTTCTGCGTGGTGAATGAATGGAGAGGGAGCCCCAGGTCCAGCTATCTCATTCAATTAGCCTCATTCAACAGAGGAGGAAAGCCAGTTTCAGGAGAGTCAGCTGAGGATCCTGGGTTTTAAATGATTTTTCCGAGTTAGAGTAAGTGGCAAGTTTGTTTTGCTGGGGTTTTACTAACGTGCTAGTCAGCTGTATGCGAAGAGAATGAAAACTTAAGCAAAAAGCCAAGACTACAGCCAGACAGAGTTCCCAGCCTCGTTTGCTTTTGGTACTTCAGCCTCATGCCCTACACCACTTACAACTCACAGGAACTCTGGGCCTATGGCAGGGCGAGCAGCCCTTCCATTGGTCGTCCGTAACAGGCCCCATACTCACGCGAGGGTAAGTAGCCAATCAGGATTGCCAGTCTCCGCAGCGCAGGCCATGCTAGCTCACCTCGTCCCGCTCCCTTCCAAGGAATGCCGGGATTTGTAGTCTAGTCTTTCACAGTCTTGCTGCCAGCTAGAGGAGACCGAGAACTACCCGACCCAGAGGGCCCAGCGCCGAGCGCGTTCCCTTTTTAGGCTTACTGGGCCAACAATCTGGACCAAGCAGGAGAAGAATCCAGAACAGGTGAGAATGGGTCGCGCATTGGGACTGGAGGCAGAGGTCCTAGACCTAGCCTTACTTCCGGCAGTAATGTGACGCACGGAGAGCCTAGCTTGTTGTGCTGGGCCAGACCTTTTTGGGAGTCGGTGGATCGGACTGGCTGGCCCCTCTGTACTTGAGGAAACTTCCCAACTCTGCCCATGTACTTTCCTGAAGCTCCAAATATGCCCGCACCCCCGATTAACTCCTGCTGCTAGCCCTCTCCACCTGCCCGGAGCGGTTCCGAGGTCATCTGCGCAGTCCCAGCTCTCCTGTGAGGCCGGGAATCCCGTTCCGGGGCTACAGACTATATGTCCGCAGCACCCACGGGTTCCAGCTCACTACTGTCCACTCCCTGGCGTGTAGACCAAGAGCCTGGGTGCTCCTCGTCACTACCGACGAGAGTAAACCTGGGTTCTAGGTTTGAGTCTGCCTGTCCTTGGCTCCTTACCTCCCGGAGCCTCAGTTTGGCTTCTGTGCAATGGGTGATTTGAGGTCCTCCCCAGCCCCTTATCCTCTTGTGCTATCTCCACCACCTTGTGCACAGAAGCCTTGAATGCATTGTTTAAGTTACCTTATTTTAAGTGAAGGTCTGTTGGATCTCAGTCACCCAGAAATATTTTTTGTCTTCTACATATTCTGCTGTAATTGTATCCAAATATTGGCCACTATAGGGCGGAAGGCCAGGAGGCAAAAGTTTGGTTTGGAGTGATACAGGTGTTGTCTCCCTGCATCTGCCTTCGGTGCTTGCCCCTGCAGGGAGTGCTCCTGCCCTATTTCCCTATTCCACCCCCAAGATGCCTCTGTCCCGCTTGCTGAGGTCTGTAGGGGTCTTCCTGCTGCCAGCCCCCTGCTGGGCACCCAGGGAGAGGTGGCTAGGTTCCCTACGGAGGCCCTCCCTGGTGCACCTGGTGCACGGGTGCCCAGTCCTGGGGGCCTGGCACGGTGCCCGCTGCTGGTGCCAAGTGTGGACAGAGGAGCCTCGGTGAGTGTGGTTAGGAGGGCTTTGGGGAGGGTTGTGCCTGATCAAGTTTCTCACTTTTTTTTTTCCCTCAGGGCACTTCGCTCCTCTCTCAGGATGAATGGAGAACAGAAATCCGATGTTTATGCTCAAGAAATGCAGAATTTCATCCAGCACTTCTCTCAGATTGTCAGGGTGCTGACTGAAGACGACATGGAGCACCCAGAAATAGGAAGTGCCATTGTCCGGCTCAAGGAGGTGCGGGATTCATAACTTGAGGACGTGAGACTTTGTCACTGCATGTGACATCCAGTGAGGGCTTTGGGGGGCTTGTGATGGATGTGGGATCTGGCTCATCCCTGGAGTCACTGGGCTCGGGGCGGGTAGACTTGCGCAGCTCATTGCCCTGACTTCTGTCTGTGTGGAAGGTGGGCCTCCGAACTGCTCTCCTGGGAGAAGAGTCTTTGGACTCTGTGTCCCGAAATGTTAAGGTGCTCCTGTGGTAGACATCTGAGGGGAAGGCCATCTGAGGTTGAATGTCTCTGCAGAGAGTTGAGGGAAGGGACTTACTGTACTGTCACAAACCCCTGTTGCAGGGCAGGGAGGGTTGCTGTAACACATTCTTTTATTCTTTTATTTTTTTATTTTTTTCCCCTTTATTTTCATGAAATATCTAGTAATATGCTTTTTTATGAATGTGGTCTATTTTGTCTGTCTGAGGGGAACAAAGGCAAAGGGAGGGGGAACCTTTTCTATACTGCAATAAGGACTAAAAGGGACTTTTTTTTTTTTTCCTTCGTCTTTTTGAGACAGGGTCTTGTTATGAGTTCAGGCTTTTCTTGAGCTCATCTTGTAGCCCAGGCTGGACTCAAACTTGCAACGATCCTCCTGCCTCAGCCTCCTGAGTGCTGGGATTACAGGTGTGAGCCACCATGGCCAGTTTAAAAGGGATATCTTCTCTCTGAGTTAGCTCTGGATGGCAGCAGGGCAGTAGAAGGCACAGTGAGAGGCCCTAGCAAGAAGAAGTGGCCATTGGAAGAGGGGGAGATGGCTCCCAACCTGGCTCTCCTTAAGCTTTCCTCTGGCCAACTGTGGAGGAGCCTTGTCTTCAATGCAGGTGTTTCATTGGCAGATGGGTTGAACTGTGGGAAAGAGGAAGTAGTGAGGACAGTAGGGATAGATTGTGAAGAGGAAGTGCTTGGGGTACAACCAGGTAGGGGACATGAGCAAGTCAGCTGTTTCTGTACCTGTGTTTTCTCTGAGTTCTGGGTTTGAGGCAGAATTTAGTCATTTCAGGTGGAGAAGAATTGAGTCCGTAGGAGCCTTTAAATTTACTGGGGAAAGTTGCTAGGTGCTGGGCACTTGGCAACTCTTCTAGCTGTGCTCCAGCACTCGGGACAGAGTGAAGAGAGAAATAATCCAAGGGCTCTCTGGAGGGGGAGTTTGCATTTAGGTGGTGGTTAGAGAGGGGAAATCATGGTCACTGCTCTGTGTACCCTGACACTCTGTCCCTCTGTCCTGGCTGCAGGCCCTGGAGTACAATACCATTGGAGGCAAGTACAACCGGGGTTTGACAGTGCTGGTAACGTTCCGGGAGCTGGTGGACCCAACGAAACAGGATGCGGACAGTCTGCAGCGAGCATTGACTGTGGGCTGGTGTGTGGAACTGGTGAGAAGCTGCTTTGAATGGCTGTGCTATGGGAGGAGGGGAGCATTCCTGGGCCCACTGCTACAGCCAGATTAGACACAGTGAATTGTTAACGGGTTAATCAGTGAACAGAACCTCTTTGCCAAAAGTGACATAGAGTTTGGCAGCAAGGTGTCACATTTTTCCTCTGAGCAGAAGTCAACCATGCTCCTTCCAAAAGATTATTCTAAAGCAGAAACTGAATACTAGCAGCTCACTGAAAGTGTTTGAACATGTTTTAAGCTAAATACCTACATTTCAGGGCAGGAGGTGAGGCTGAACACGCCTGCAATCTCAGGTGCTGATGAAGCTGAGGCAAGAGGATTGCAAATTTGAGAGCAGCCCGGGCATCTTCTTGTCAAAAAGTAAAAAATAAAAAGGGCTAGAGATGTAGCTCAGCATTGCCTGGGTTCAGTTCTTGGTACTGTAAAACTGAACCAAAGCAAAAAACAACCCAGATTTCTGGCATTAGTTGGAAATTTGCAACGTCTGGATCTGTATGTTTGATAACTGGCTAAAGCCAAGTGGAGCTGCTTCCCCAAGACGGGACACAGGCTCTCCTGTGTGTCTCTGCTTGAGTTCCATCCTCACAGCTCCTTGCCTTCTCTTTCTGGGCTCCTTGGCCTTTGGAAGTATGTACAGTTTGCTGGCCTAGCCTAAAGCCTTAATGTGTGGTAGGAGGGCTGGAGAGAGGAGGTGAATGTGCGGCTCGGTGGTAGAGTGACCGACCCCGGGAGGAGGTGAATGTGCGGTTCGGTGGTAGAGTGACCGACCCGGAGAGGAGGTGAGTGTGCGGCTCAGTGGTAGAGTGACCGACCCGGAGAGGAGGTGAGTGTGCGGCTCAGTGGTAGAGTGACCGACCTGGAGAGGAGGTGAATGTGCGGCTCGGTGGTAGAGTGACCGACCCGGAGAGGAGGTGAGT
>PVLA01010432.1:0-63422 GCA_004027455.1 Hydrochoerus hydrochaeris | reverse complement strand
TAAAATAGAGCACAAAAGTCAATCTGTTTCCAGTTATCTGGGCCAAGATAGAGTCTGAGCCACTACCAAGAATGTTTCCATGAAGAGGCTCTCCAAAATAAAAATGACAGCCACAGTATGATGGTCTGATAGCAGAAAGAAATGCTCAAAATTTTCCTTACTTGACATTCTCTCCAGCATAGTCCCATGCAAGTCACAGGAATAGAAATTCTTGGCTAAGATTGTATTCCAGACTATTGTTGTTAGGCTCAGCAGTTACACCTACACAGCACCATGTCTCAGGAACCTGTGACAGCTCCCTAGATCAGCCTCTTTGATCACCCAGATACACAAACAAACACACTGGGCACTGGAAGAAGAAACCCCTGTCACAAGCTTGGTCATTGTGTAGGACCCCCTACAGGCACCAGGCAGTTAATATGGACCCTTCTCTGCATGATGACAGCTCCTGTGGATGAGGGTCCTCTAGTGTCTAATTTTTCTGTGATGGGAAACTCTTCTCATGACTCCTCTTGTCCTCAGGCATCCTGTCTGATCTGAAACTTTGGATATCAGGACCTTTCCTGCTGACACCTGACCAGACCCTTTCTCTAACCTGCAAAGTCTTATGTTGTTCTATTGCAGTAGGTGTTTCTGTAATTGGATCCAGCAGCTTCCTGGGAAACTCGACAGTGGATGTTGTTGGAAACTACTATGAAAAGGCTCTGAGCAGTATTTACAATTAACTAATTGGCTTTCTATGTTTATATGTGAGTCTGTCCTAGTCCTTGCTCAGCCACTTGCCTAGTGACTGGAGCTGAATCGTAGAAAGGGAACCTCTATGAATCATTCATGCTGCCTGAGGACAGTAAAAGTGTATTTGGTATGAGATGCCTCAAAAGGCAAGATTAGGACCCACAACTGAAGACACCTTGCATCCAACATTAATTAAGTAAATAAAGACTGCAGCTAATGGAATCTCACTCATGCTGTCACTCTCCTACCATAAATGTCATCCTGGAGAAGACAGTTCTCCAAAACTGGCAAAATTTACTACTTGGAGAAGCCTATTAAGTGATTTTCAAGTTTCAGTTCATTTACCACACTTTCTGCAATTTTACCACACTTTGTTGTGGAGTGAATAAATATGGGTGGTCCAGAGGAATCTTTTTCTTGGCCTTCAGAGTGTTGAACTCAGCTAAAAGGTTTTGACCCTCCTTGAGCCCTAAAATCAAACCACTTGTCTCATTTTATTTAACCCTTTGCCTTACACTGGTTTCAGTGATTGGGGTTCTAGGTCAGGGCCCAATGCCCAGGGTCCTACTTATTGTCCATGGTTTCCTCAGCTTCCCTCCTCTTCATTTGGGCCTAATAATAAATACGAGCAGTCCAGAGAAGTCTTTGTCCTAGCACTCAGTTATCTTGTTCTCAGCTAAAGGCTTTTGAACCTTTTGGAGTCCTAAAATCATACCACTTTTCTAATTTATTTAAACCTATGTTGTACACTTGTTTGGGAGATTTGGGATCTAGGTCAGGACCCAATAATTATTCACAACATAATTCTAAAATAATTATGTCTTTTTAGGGTGCACTGAAGTAAGGTAATGTATTTACTTTAGGATAGTTGTCTCCATTTGAGTCAGAAAATAAATCTTGCCTTCTCCAATGCTGAATTGAGACACACACCCAAGGGAACCTCACTGTCTTTTATGTTACAAAAGTAACAAGGAGAGGCTTCACAGAGGTCCCTAGGGAAGATAGGCAGTGCAGTTAAGGCCATGGTCTGCCTGCTTGATGGAGAAATGTCATTGAATTCTCTCAGCTACCTCCAGCACAGAAAATGGCCTCTTTCTATGGCAAGGAGACTGTTCCATGCTAGAAAATAGGGTGATGATGTCTGTGACATTACTGAGACACTCAGCTCCTCAATAAACTCACTGAGAAACATATTACAAATGGTTCTTTACTCTAGAAAGACAGTCTTTCCCCATAGAGTATTTATTCCAATTCTTGTAGTCTTGTCCTCATTCCCCATCATCATCCACAGACTCATTCCACAGTACAAGGTTAAGGAGCAGTAGGATATGAGAGGGAAAGGATCTATCTTAGTCACAGCAGTACAGTCAGCAGACTCTTAAAGATTCAAACATGGAGAAATGCAAATCCCTGTCAGTGTCCCAATAAACACAACATGGGTTTGAGAAAGGCAGTATTTTTTCTTGCACTGTTTGGGAACATGTCTGAAACAATTGTGTTTTCTGTTAAAGAAAGCATGAGATCTCTGAATGCTATCCCTTTCCTGGTGACTGCACTCCCACTGATGTCTCTCAGATGCAGCAATTCTGCCATGGGCTGTGGTGTCTCATGACTTCTCATTTTTCTCCTTGTCCCCTGGGCTCCTTCCCCTGGCACAGAGACGGTGCCAGAGTTGGGCCAGGCCAGATGAAGCTAAGCATTTCTGTTTCCACACTGCTGTATATTTGGAAACTCCATCAACTCCAGTACCTTCAGGGCCTGGGTCTACACTCCAAGAAAGGATCCAAATACATGGGGTAGCTGAGCTGAAGTGGTAACACACAACTCAGTGCACCATTCCATAGCCAGTGTTCCATCTCCAAGGAATTGTCAAGGACCTGTCCTCCTGACACCTGAGCTTCTTGGCAGCCAATATCATGGCCATGCATTACTGTATGAGAGACACAGGGAGGGACCATGGTGCAACCCAGACACAAACTATCTGTGGTGTCCATCTAAGGGAGGGCCCAGTCCTAGCAGTAGATGCTAAGAAACACAGAGCAAAGCCCCAGAAGCAGGAGAGGGACACATATATTTGCCATAGTCTCATGGAAAAAGCCTCCTCCAAGAAACTTGTTGCCCTCCTCTCTTCTGTTTCTTCCTTTACTAGGCCTTCATGGAGGAAGTCAACTCATAAATCTGCCTACGTAACTGGGATATTCTGAAAGAGTCATTAAGAAAGACTGGGCCTCTGCTCCAGGATATATTGTAATGTTGAGGAGGCCCTGGGCAAGTCCTGGATTGTTCCCTGGCACAAGCCATCATAGACCTTCACCTTAGTCTGGGAAGATGCATGGTGCAACCATTCTGCATCTTGAGTTTCTGGATGGTTTACACTGTGGGGTCCAACTGTTCTAACGTAACATTTTCAAATAGTGCTTAAGCTACAACACAGATTTTCCATCATTCCTGAGCAAAATGAGGAAGAAATGATGTGGTCTGTACACACTTGAAAACAGGTTTCAGTGGATTGTTGTTACAGGATATGAATGGTTTTTCCTAGGAAATGACTTTCACTTTATGGAATCACAGGGGTGCCTATCAAATGAACTTGGTGCCACCACTCTCCCTTGCTGGCTTCAATATTTTCTCACTGGCCAACTCATGAAATCACAGGACAAGGCCCTGGCCAAAGGCAGCTGCTTAGTCTTGAGTTTCCCAATCTCCAGCTCCCAAAGAGACACTAACCAATTTTCATTGAATCAGAAAGTCCCTAAAGGTACTGCTGAGGAACAGAGCTCACCATTTGTAGGAAGACAGACTCAAGCCAATATGTGACAGGCAACCTCCCATTTATGGAGGTGTTTGTGCTTGCTCTCTTACCATCTTATATGCAGTGGGGATCTCAATATCTGAAGCTCCTGTAAGTCACCATAAATGACCCAATACTCCCTTCACCACAATTCCACAGAGTCCTTCATTCTGGATGTGCTGTGAGCTCTGAGCTGTCCTGTAGAGCTGAACTTATCACTGGCATCACCTCAACATCCTGCCTGTGCCTGTGACACCTCCACTGTGTGGAACACTGGCTCTTTTCAGTGAGTCCCACTGGGGACTGGTCCAGGTGTGAGGATAGATGGCTCATGGCCATCCTCACACACTCCCTCACGGTGACAGCCAGAGAGTAACAAGGCTTGAAAGACACTGCACCCCCCCCCGGGCACTGCATGCCCCCCTCACTCACAGGCTGGAGCAGCCCAGTTATGTTGCCTTTCTCATGGATGGCTCTTCAGTGCTTGGAGGGAGCTGCTTTTTCATTAGTCTCCAGGGTTTATTGAATGAATGGAAGACTGATGAGATGCAGAGTTCAAATGAAGTAATATGGACATTCAGGTTACTGCTGTCATAAGCTTTTCAGTGCTGAAATCCTGGAAGCAACATACTCAGTCTATTCCAGAGCCACACTGCTGAACATGCAGGTCTGCTGAAGGAAGTTGCTATGGTGAAATTTGATTCTAAGCCAGAGACCCCTGTGTCTCAGGAAGCTATCTGTATCACACAGCCTAATATGGAATTCAGGTACACAGGCAAATGAGCATCACTTCTGTTAAATGTCAGCTACCACTGGGGAATGCACAGCCTGCTTAATTGCAGACCTCAAAATGGTCAACATAGCTCAGCACTTGACTGTTGCCTTGCTCATCTTCCTATCTGCACTGGTTCTCCCACAGGGTCAGCATCCATAAAAATGTGGATTTTGAATCAGTATTCACAGGCCACAAACATTGACTTTCTAGGTTCTTTTTGCCTGCAGGTGTCCTGTCCCAGGTGCGCTGCAGGAGTTGAGCACTGGAGTTGTCAAATCCCAACAGACCATCCCTTGGAACACTGTCTTGAGCATGGTGTTACCTGGTACTGGGTCAAGCACACCTGGAGACAGGTCTTCAGTGGCTGGGAAGGACAGACTATAGGTCCAAGTGGTATAATGTGTATGGAGCATCTATTCAAGGCCAAGTTACTATCATACCTGATACAACCCAAAACCAGCTCTCCCTGCAGCTGAACACTCTAAGCTCAGAGGACATAACTGTGTATTGTTGTACAAGACACACATTGAGAGGACATCAAAGGCCTCTCTGCTGGGGCACTCAGGACCAATGGGGAAACTCAGAACTGGAAGACACTAGTGACAAGCAAGTGGAGAGGGGATACCTACATTAGGGTGTTCCCAGGATCTGCACAGACCTTAGAGTAATAAAAGTGCAACATGTAACTCCCTATTGTGTTCTAAAGTGGTTTTACTCCACAGTTCAACAAGAAAGATCTCAGAAGAAGCTCTTTTATACCATATTGTAAAATACATCAAAATATGTTAATTTTTCTTAACCCAAAACAAAAATTAATGTGTGGCACCCCATATCATGGAGAGAAGCATACACACAATTATCAATCCCAAGAAACCTCAATAACATGACATTAAAGAATGAATCATCTTTCAAAAATTTATTTTGGGTTGCCATTGATTTATGTTTCTCTTTTAGACAAGAGACTTTTGGATTCACATCACTTTTCTACATGAGTTTGCTTTTGTAGCCCTTTTTTATTTCCATAATGTAAAATTCACTAACACAAAGTTTTTCTTTTGCAAGTGTACAGTTTGGTCACACTTAGTACATTTAATCACAACCTCTATCTTGTTGCAAAACAGTTTTTCTTCATAAAGAAATACAGAACATGAATGACACTAACTTCTCATTGACTCATTGCTGCAACTCCCTACTAATGGTACACCTTGTGCTTCTTTTACATTATTTATTCATTTTTATGTAGTGAGTACATTTAACTTGGGGATTTAATACATGCACATATTGCATCTTGATCGTTTTACTCCATGTGTTCTGCAACTCTCCCCTCTCCTTTTGTTCTCCAGATCTCCTTTATACCCATGGGTACATCTCTACTTCATAACATGGTCTTATATTTTGCTCTCTAAATTGTTTATATTTGGTTCTTTTACATCAAATACCCCATGTGATATTTAACTTTATGCAAATGAATTATTTCCTTTGAATTATGATCTCAAAACTCATCCCTTTTCCTGCAAAATTTCAAAATCATCCTTCTTTAGAACTAATACTCCATTGTGTAGATGTGCCATATTATCATTATTCATCTTTTCCTGGGTATAGGCTACTTGCATGATTTAGCTTTTGTGAATTGTCTTAGGATTAATATATATATGCGCATACATTGCTATACTATGATGACTTTAGCTCTTTCAAGAGGATGTGGAGTAAAGGCATAGCCAGGTAAAATAGAACTTTTCCATTTAGTTTTTTGAGAATTCTTCATAATGACATGAAAAGTGATTTTACTTGTTTAAATACCCAACAACAATGTGTAAAAGTTACTTTTATCCTCTGTAATCTCCTCAGCTTTTGGTGTTCCTCACATTCTGGATAATGGCCTTTTACTGCAGTAAGATGTACTCACATGGTTGATTTGACTTGCATTTCTTTAATGGCCAAAGATCCTGAACATGTTTTCATGTATTTTTAGAAATTTGTATTTTTTGAGAGGTATCTATTCATTTCAATTGCCTATTTTAAATTGGGTCTTTTATTTTTGGTGATTGTAATAGTTACTTTTTTATTGTTGCTGAAACAAAATATCCAATATGCAAAATTATGGGAAAAAAAAGATTTATTCAGCAGTAGTTTTTGGATGTTTCAGTCTAAAATCAGCTAACTTCAAGGCAAGGTGCCATGACAGTGATCAATAATTCAAGGTGGCAGAAGACAGCAAAAGGTGCAAGAGCAAAAAGAGAAAGCCATCCTCTTTTCCTCCCTTATATTGTCTGGAGATAACCCATACCAGCAAGAAGTGAATAGCACTCACCATCTCAGTGCCCTCCTTTTGCTCAAATGATGGTGTTTACCAAGTGAGGACCCTGGTTCCTGCTGAGTCCTTTAGAGAAATTTTTAAATTTTCAAGTTGACACAGTGTATCAACCATTACAATCCTTTTATCCTCCACAACCTCCTCAAAATTTTTTCCTGAGTTTTGGATAATGGAAATTCCTACTGGAGTAGGATGGACTCTCAGTATTGTTTCATTTGTGTTTCTTTAATGACCAAATATGCTGAAAATTTTTTCACGTGTTTATTCTAAATTTGTATGTTTGAGAAATATCTGTTCATTTCAACTGCCTATTTTTAATCAGGTCTTTTACTTTTGATGGTCTAGTATATTTACATTGAATTTAATTCAGCCTTTAAATTCTTTTTAAATTCAATAGTGAATCCTCTGATATGTATAAATCTGAAATGTACCATTCTCTATGGCTTATTTCCTGGGAGGAGGATGAAGAGGATTAGGAGTAAGAGTGGAAGAAGGAAAAAGAGTAGTAGTAGTCATAGTAGGAGAAGAAAACTTTGGACAGTATATCTTTTTTAGTATTTTTATGTAGCTTTAGGAAAAATAATAAAGTTCTCTTAAGACCCACACACACAAGAGTTGCATACCTAAGGTTCACTCACTGGAACTGAGAAATGTTTCCACACATGCCCAGATCTTCAGTCACATCTTTGAAAGGTTACTGAAGATTGGAGAAAGGATTTTTCTGAGCAAGGGGCCATTCCCATGCTAGGTGTTTCTTTTGATTCTCTTTGGTTCCAGGGGTCGAGGTATCTTCAGAAGAGATTTTGAATTGATTTTGGCCAAGAGTTTTTGACGTTTCCACTGCTAAACACAAGTTGCAGGTGAGGGATCAGGTAGCTGGCACAGCTCTGCTTTGCTGCTTGTCTCCCTAGGAGTCCCTCCTGTTTATAAAGAGCTTGTTCTTCATGTCTTGGGCACTTTATGAAGAAAAAAGTTCACATTTTGCAAAATAAAAATAAAATTAAAAGTTTTGCTTAACTGGTCAGCTTTTCATTACTTATTTGTAGATATTCTGTAAGGCTTGCTTGCTTTCAGGCTCCTGTTGCATGCCGTACTAATTTCCATCCCTCTGGTTGCAGTAAATGTGTTTTTCATGGATTATATTTTTCTCTTATATACAGCATACAATTGTGCTTTTTTTTGATTCATCCTGTCAGTCTGTGACACTGGATTGGGGAATTGAAACTATTTATATTATAAGTAATTACTGAATGATATTGATTGAGCCCTGTCATAGCATTATTTTTCTTTCACTTTACTCTTCCCTTTTGCTCAATTCCTCATCCTCGCTTCATGTATTCCTTTCACTAAGATCTTTGGTGTTTTGGGCCTCACGTACTCTGTCTAGGGTATCACTACCTAGACCTTGCAGTGTTGTTTTGGTAGTTATAAATTTTTCAAGGTTCTGTTTGGTGGAAAGTTGCTGTTTCTCCATCATTTTGAAGTTTAGTTTCTGTTGTAGTTTTTCATTCTACTTGGTATATATCTGCAGTACATGATTACATTCATTTTTGAGAGTTGGTAATTAACCTAATAAAATAATTCTTTTTTATTCTCTTTTATTACTATTCCCTACCCCTTCTTTCATGTCTTGATCTTTTTCCAACTTGAAAAAGATCTATTCCTCTACTTCCTAATCTATCTTACTTTGCTCAACAGTTATGTGTGGTTTCCCATAAAAGACAAATGCACCATATTTAAACTTCTGCTTCTGTTGTATTTTGTTTAGCATTATGGTATCAAGATGCATCCAATTTCATGTTGATTGACACTTACCTTCTTTGTAGTAGGGTAACATTACACTCTGCATAAATGCCACATTTTCTTTATACATTCAACTGCTAGTGGGCATAGAGCTGCTTCTAGCATTTAGCTATTATGAGGTGTACTACAAACATGAGTATTGTATATCACAGTATTATCATGTCTTCAATTGTTTTGGTAATTTAACTAGATAGAAAATACCAGAGTCAAATGGAATTTCTAGTTTTAGTTTTTTGAGTAACTGTTTAATTCCACAGTGGTTGAAGTAGATTACATTTCCAACAACATGTAGGTTTCTTTTTCCTCAAGCTCTACCAACATCTGCCAATGATTGATTTTTGGTGATATTCTTTCTGGAGAAGAATGGAGTCAGTTTTGCTTTAATTTTCATTTCTCACATGACAAGTAATATTGAAAATATTGTCATATGTTTATGCACCATTTGTATGCCTTTTGTGAAATATGTATTTATTTCATTTTCACATTTTTGATTAGGGCCTTCCTTTTGATGATCTAATATTTTTACTTATTTATGTACCCTCAATAGTCCTCTGATGTAGAAAAATCTCACACAAATTTTTCCCATTCTGTGTATGCTTCAATCTGTTGTCTTTTCTTGCTATGTAGTAGCTTGTAATTTAATGATATCATTTGTACAACTGTTGTTAGGGATTGAAAACTGGTGGTCAACTTAACACCAGTTGGATTACACCAGCATCGTGCTGGGCATAGGTATTTCACCTGATGAAAGTTTCCAGCATAAATAGCGATGTGGAGAAGAAGCTATTCAAATTAGTGCGCTAAGGCATTAATGGGTTGAAGTGTTGTGGGTTGTCCTATGTGTTGCTGTCTGAGCTGTTGGTTCTCCTGGGGAAGCTCTAGTCCTCACATCGAGCATTGCTTCCTGGCTCCAGAGAGGAAGATTTGTGCCACTTGGTCTCCAGGAGGAACTCAGCAGGCTGGTTTCCTGGCATGTACTCGACTGTGCTTATCATTGGAGGAGCTCAGGCCCTCCATGTCTCTGAGGATGGCCACAGTGCTTTTCAGCACAGCCCCAGTGTTTGTTTTCAGTGTGACTTTTTGGCTCCAGCATAGAACCCTCAACCTATCAGTACAGGATCCTTCACTCTGCTGGCATAGACTTTCTAGTTTCCACCCCTGAGATTTCGGCCTTCTGAGCATGGATCTGTAAAAGAGACTGGCATGAGTCTTTCTTGTGGGCTATAGACCTCCAGTTGGACTCATGGGATGCATGGTCATGAGCACTGGCTCTTCATTTGGACTCATGTGGGACATTCCTGTGGGATTCAGGCCCTTGGCTACATATTCTATGTCTTTAGTGTTGTGGATAGATTTCTTGCATTTACTTGTGTAACCCTGGTTGACCATCATAAAAATAATATTATAAACTCCATCTCCCGATTCAGATTGTTCTCTGCACAACACTGACTACACCAGTGGTATTATTTCTTTTATAACTGCCATTCTGTTCCAAGTCTTTACTTTTACTTATATCTTCAAGAGTTTTAAAAATTTAATATTCTTACAGATTGCTTCTTTTGTAACATTTAGAGTTTTTATGCAGTATGATTTTTAATTTACTGTATGGTAAGATGTGGTAGGTTACATTCAGTTTTCTACTTTTTGATATTCAATTTTCCCAGCCCCATTTTTAAAGGTGCTATTTTATCTTCAAAATATGTATATTTTTTATTTAAAGAGAAAAAAATACAGAAGAAAGTTAGAAATATTACAGAATTTTAAAAAAAGAATTAACAGTAAGAGATTACTGGTTGATAAATTGCATATTGCCCTTTGAGAAGTAGTTATTAAAGTTAAAAAATTAGAGCTCACAAAGTAAACATTCAAGCACTGAGATTGCAAATGGTTCTGTTCAACAAACCAAGAAGAACTTAGAAATGTTTATCAATCCTACACACTTAAATATTCATGCAGTTATATCTTTTATAGCAATTCTTATTTCCTCTCTGTTTTACAATAGCAATTATGCATTTGTTAAAAAAATTATTTAAAGAGAAAAAAGCAAAAGAAAAAAGGGTAGCAATAATACAGAATTATAACAGAAAAAGAAAAAAGAAAAAAAACACTAAGAAATCAAAAGTTGATAAATTACATTTGTCACCTTGGATGTAGTTGTTCAATTTACAAAATTACAGGATTCATAGTAGACATTCACACCATGAGACTGCAAACAGTTCTGCTCAAAGATCCTACAAACATTCAGCAATATGGTCATCTATTTACACACTCAAACATACATGCAGTTATATCCCTTTGAGACCTTATTTTCTCTCTTTTTTACAATAGCAATTACACATTTTGGGTTTTATTACTCTTATAGTTCTTATTAGTTTTTACACTAGAGATACAATGTTATATTTATAAATATGATTCTCATTTATTTCATTTATGAGAATATTCCTCAAGTTGCCTCCATTTGCCTATGAAGGCCTCAAGATCATCCTTTTTTATAGCTGAGTAATATTCCATTGTGTAAAAATACCACATTTTTCATCCACTCTACAGTTGATGGGCATCTAGGCTGTTTCCAAGATTTAGCTATCACAAATTATGCTGCTATGAACATGGCTGCACATATATCACTGTGATATGAACATTTTGGTTCTTCTGGGAAAATATCCAGGAGGGTAAAAGCTGGGTTGAATGGAACTTCCAATCCTAGTCTACTGAGAACTCACCATATGGATTTCCATAGTGATTTCACCAGTCTACATTCCCACCAACAGCAAAGCAGTGTTCCTTTTTCCCTGCAGCCTTGCCAACATTTGATATCAGTTGACTTCTTGATGGCAGCTATTCTTTCCAGAGTGAGGTGAAATCTCAATGTTGTTTACATTTGCATTTCTCAAATGCCCAGTGATGGTGAATATTTATTTATATATTTATTTGCCATTTGTATATCTTTCTCTGAGAACTGTGTGCTCATCTCTGATGTCCATTTTTGACGAGGGTCTTTGAATTTGGGGAGCTTGATTTTTTTCTATTCTTTATAAGTTCTGGATATAAGTCCTTTGTCTGTGGGGTAGCTGGCTAAGACTTTCCCAATCTATGGGTTTTCTTTTCACTTTGTTGGTGATTTCCTATGAAGTGCAGAAACTTTTCAATAATATGTGATCCCAGTTGTTGATTCTTTGAAATGTTTCCTGTGCATTTTGCATTTTGTTCATAAATTCTCTGCCTACCCCTATGTCTCCAAGACTTCTCCCTATCTTGTCTTCCAGTAGATTTAGTGTTTCTGTGTTAATACTTAGGTCTTTGATCCATTTAGGCTTTAGTTTTGTGCACGGTTATAGGCATGTATCTAGTTTCAGTCTTCACAATGTGGAGGGCCAATTTTTCCAACACCATTTATTAAAGAGGCTATCCTTCCAGTGCATATGTTTAGCCCCTTTGTCAAATACCAGGTGGCTGAGTGTCTTTGTAGTTGCTCTTGCATCTTCTAATCTGTTCCATTGATCCTCAGGTCTATTTTTTTTGTCATTTCCATGCTGAACTTATCACTGTGACTCTGTAGTATAGATTCAAGTCAGGAATTGATTTGCTGGACTGGGCCACACCCCAGGCTGGGACCCAATGAGCCTTCCCAAATTGATTCCCTACTTCTAGCATACAGTAACCTGGTAAAAGCCCCTGAAGTTTGGCTGACCTGGTGGGGAGGAGCAGCCGTATGCAATCCCTGCTCACACCTCAGTGACAGGAGTAGCCAGGAGAGGGCAGAGGTCCCTTGCCAGTGTGCTTTAGAGAAATGTGGTCAACAGTGAAGGGGGCTGGGACCTGCAGTGTAAACTATGTGGAGGAAGCCAGAGCCATGACAGGAGAGAGATGCAGGCAGAGGCCTCCATCCTAGAACCCTGAGAGCACTGATTCAGGAGAAGGAAAAACAAGGGAGACTGAGGGTGGCAAACACACAACAGCAGACATGGCTTCAATGGACATTAAGAGATATCTTTGGCACCTTGTAGACGAGCTCAAAACTGAAATATTAAATCAGGTAAAGCAAGATATGAGTAGAGTAGTAAAAGAAATGCTCTCAGGAAGTATCTCTCAGGATGATACAGACAGAAGAAGGGAGGAACACAAAAAAGGAGAGAAATATTTGATAAAGAATATAAAGAAAATATAGAAAACATGAAGCAGGTTCAAAGAGACTACCAGGAAATTAAAAACTCCATTGAAAGCTGGCAAAACTCCTTAAAGAATCTAAGAATAGACTATCAAATGTTGAAGACAAGTTTGCAATGTGTGATCATGAAAGGAAACATCTCTTAAAAATATCAAGGAAACATGCAGTAACAATAAAAAGGCTTGAAGATGAAAAGAGAATCTATAATTTAAGAGTAAGAAATGTGATCAAAGAAACAGGAATACATAACAGGTGAATTACAAAGGCTATTCATGGAAATAATTAAGGAGAACTTCCCAAGCATGGGAAAAGAAAATGAGATTCGGTTGTGTGAGGCATACAGAACTCCAGCCACCTACAACCAAAACATAGATAAACTAAGACATATAATAATCAAGATACCAGAAATTCAATATAAAAACAGAATATTAAAAGTCATCAGAGAAAAGAAACAGATTACCTATAAATGTAAACCCATCAGAATCATGGCTGACTTCTCGACACAGTCCATCAGATCAAGAAGAGCTTGGAGTGAAGTCTTCCAAGTCCTGAAGGAAGGTGGCCTCCAGTCAAGGTTGATGTACCCTGCAAAACTGTCACTAGAAATTAATGGAGAAATGCAATGCCTCCATGGCAAAGAGGAACTGGGGGAGTTTGTGACCACCAATCCAACCCTACAGAGAATACTGAAGGACATTCTAGAGAGAGAGAAAAAAAATACCAGGATTTTAGGAACAGTGGCAGAAAGGCCTCAGTGAGTGGGGCAGGCAGTAGAATGAAGGAGAAAAGTAGACAAACAGGCAGAAAAATAGCATGGCAGAAATGAGGGAGAGAAGGATAACTAGAATCTCTAACATAGATGGCCTTGATACACTATATTGTTAATAGTGCACCAGGATTTAAAACCCACATTACTCACACTACTCTGCTTAGATGTATTATATTCTGTTCCAGTCATTCTGCCTGTACTAGATTTGAGGGCACAGACACTAATCCTAAAAATAACAGGATATAGTACAGTAATCATTCTTAATTTCCTATTAACTTAATCTAAAGCTCTGTAAAACCTATACTATTTTACCATGACTGATGGTAATCCAATCTGGTTTATTGGATCGCTGTTTTGTATTGATAGATTTTATTCAAAGCTGTTATGATTGATGGTATCAAGTCTGAGAGTATAGGAAACTGCACTTAAGATGACAAGATCCACCAGAATATGCAGTCTGGTTTGATTATTACCTGCCTTTGAAATTTTATACTGTCTACAATGTTTTGTTTTACTAATATTGTTATTTACTGCTTTACTCAATTATACTGCTATATTCAATTATGCCTGATGATATAGATATTCTATTGAAGATAAGGAACAGCACAGTAATCTTTGTAGATCACCTTGTACTGTGGTTTTATATGACTTTTTGGTTTCATGTTTTTATCGGAATTTGTTTTGTTTTGCCTTGCTAAGGTTTGTTTTTCCCTCTTATACAGAAAAGATAGAAATACACTTAGAGAGTCATGCATACATAGCTGTTCACACTCTTACTGTTTGAATATCTACTTTGTATGCTTCAATTTTGTAATTTGAACAACTATTTCTTAGAGGATAATATGTAATTTATTAACTATTGATTATTTATTGTTTATCTTTTTTTGGAATTCTGTATTATCTCTACCTTTTACATGCTTTTGTTTCTCTTTTGTAAAATCTTTAAAAAAAGAGAAATGCAAATTAAAACCACACTGAGATTCCATTTCACTCCAGAAAGAATGGCCAGAATCAATATAATTACCAACAACAAATGCTGCAGAGGCTGTGGGGAAAAGGAACTGTTCTCCACTATTGGTGGGAGTGTAGTCTGGTGCAACTACTCTGAATGTCAGTCTGGAGATTCCTCAAAACCTGGGATTGGAAGTCCCATTTCACCCAGCTATTCCTCTCCTAGGCATATTCCCAGAAGAACTGAAAACATCATACCACAGTGATACATGTGCACCCATGTTTATAGCAGTGCAATTTGTAATAGCCAGATCTTGGAAACAAGCTAAGTGCCCATCAACTGAGGAATGCATAAAAAAGTTTTGGTACTTTTATACAATGGAATACTGCTCAGCTATAAAGAATGATCATATTGAGATATTTTTAAATAAATGGATGCAACTTGAGACCATCCTCATAAGCAAAATTAAATCACATGTATAAATATCATATAGTCTGCCTAGTGTAAGAAATGGTAAAAATACATAAGATTCTATGGTAATCATGGTTGCCCATTATATCACTTTGAAGTTTTATAATTTTCTCATTCATTGGTTGGGATGGTTTTATTCTGTTTTGTTTGATTTTATTATGTGCAATGGTATGAACAGCTACTTTGAAGAAAACAAGACATTATGGCAGCCATTCTTGATTTAATATTATCTTATTTTGAAGTCCTAACAGGTTTTTGTTTTTCTATTACTATTGGTTCTATCATGTTGTGTCTTACTAGATTTTAATATGTGTATAATATAAATTTTTTATGGAAAATGACATGTTATAGTAGCCATTGTTCATTCTCTGTTATTTGGTTTAGAATGCCTTGCAATATTTTCATTCTCTTGAATGGTTTTATTATATTTTCTTATGTTTGATATTACTGTCTGTGAAGCTATGCTCAACTACTTCAAAGAAAGAGACTTTATGGTAGCTACAGTTGATATCCAATTGTTTCATTGTGAAGTGCTGTGTTGCTTGCATTGTTCTGTCCTGATCTGCTTTATTCTGTTCTCTTTTGTATTCTCTTTAAACTAACAAAAAGAAATGAATTGAAAATTCCTGTGAGTAATCAAACTGAACCACAAAAAATAAAAACCCTGAGCAGTACAGTAATAGTAAATGAAAGTGAGGCAGTAATTAAAAACCTAATAACTAAAAAATGTCCCAGATGCAACTGATTTACCACTGAATTCTATAACTCCAGGGAAGACAAAACATTAATGCTCCTCAAGATCTTTTTTTCCTAATTCTAACTCACAAAACAGAAAAAACTGGTAGGATACAGAATTTCAAAAAAAAGTATGAAACTAACTTTATTTAATATATTGCATATTAGTATTTTAAAGCACCAATGAAAAAGAAATTAAAATAGAAAAGATTAAACAAAGTGACTTCAAAAAATATTGGCATTATGTTATTTATAATTATTATTATTACATTATTTATAACTGCTCCATACTGCAAAAGTAGGTCTTATTCAGTGTATGAGTAGATAAAGAATTTCGGCACAAGCACAGAGTAGAATATTCCCTAAAATGATTTTTTTGTTTGTTTTTAAAATAGGCCCACTGTACACTCTGAAATAGTCTCTCAGTTTCTTGCATTCAAGTCTCTAGTTTTCCTAAATTGGACAAAGTTCATTTGCTTTTCTATCCACCTTTCTTCACTTGACATTGTGCTTCCACTTGAAGAATTGAGGTCACTTTTATTATCTGAATATAATTACACATAGATTATTCCAGAACCATCTGCACTCTGTATGTTTATTTTTTATATTTAAACCATTCCTAATCATCTCTTATACCCTGGATTTAGTGTGGAGACTTCTGTCACAAGTTCTGACAGTGGCAGAGTGTCTGTATTTTGAAGAACATCACAAAGAGCCAGATGATAAAATCGATGTGCTGTGAGGACTTTATCCAGGGGCCATCATCAAGGCAGTAGGCCTCTTCTTTTGGAGATGCACTTGTGAGGAGGAGATGCCATTTCTAATTCATGCGCTGGTCCATTTGAATAGATTCTGTTTTGAGTGAATGCTGTGCTGTCAGCAGTACACTCTCTGTGCCATTGAGATCAAGGCAGCCTTCCTTCCTCTCGGCCTCACCCCTCAGGCCTGAATAACACCAGCGACCCTCAGTCCAAATACATAAACCACACCCTCTGTCTTGCTGTCACTGGCTGTCACCTGCCCAAAGACTTGATGCACACTCTTCTCAGATATGAACTATCTGTGACCAGGATCTGTTAAGATGTTGGTGTGCACAATTTCACTATCCTGTATCAGAGCCAGCACAGTATTCACTAGTATCAGGTTCTGCCCTAGATCCCCAATATCCCAAACAAGTGTATGGTGGAGATTAAATAAAATACACCAGGTTATATGATTTTTTACAGGCTCCAGGAGGGTCAAAGCCATTTAATTAAGCTCATGTCTCTGAGGGAGAAGACAAAGACTTCTATGGATCAGTTCACTTTTAATAGGTCCAAAAAGGGGTGGAAAAACTGAGTAAAATGCAGGCAATGAGCAGGACTTTGGGAGTCTCTTCAAAGACTTCTCCAAGTAGTAAATTATGCCAGTTTAGGAGAACTGTCTTATCTCCAGCATAATATTTATAGTAGGATTAAGATTGCAGGAGTGAAATTCCTCCACTTGCAGTTTCTATCTTGTTAACTGGGGTTGGAGCCGAGTGTCTGCAGCTGTGTCTTTATCTTGCCTTTTGAGGTGTCTCTGGCCTCATAGATCACTACCAATCTGAGACATGATCAGTGATTCATGGATGTTCACTTACTATGAATCAGCTTACATTGCCAGGCAAGGGGCCTAGGTCTAGGACAGACTCACAGATAAACATAGAAAGCCAATTAGTAAAATTAAAATCCTGCTCAGAGCCACTTTGTAATGGTCTCCAATTTACTAGTGTAGATAGAAACTGTGGAGAAGATATCAATATGAATTATGACTAATATGAATGACACAATTCCATGCAGATGGGCCAAGGTAGAGACCACAACACCAGCAAGAGCACAACCTTTCTAAAGTGTTTCTTCAGAAATTAATATTAAAGCCACAGAATACTGGGCTGATAGAAGAAAAACAAAAATTCTCAATATTTTCTTTACATGATCATCATATACAGCACCACTCCTTATAAAGCCACAAAACAGAGAACAGATCTGCCAGGGCTGAATCCCACACCAGCAGTGCCACAGTCAACAGCTCCCACCACCCAGTGACAAGTATGAGGATCCCATATTGTCCTGGTTCAGCCTCTGATACAGCCCCTGTATCACACATGCAAATCACCCTAGGGGCTGGCAGAAGAAATCTGGGTCATCAGCAGGTTGGGAGTGGAGGTCTCCATCCTGCAGGCAACAAGAGGCTGTGGACCCTTTTCTGTCTAATGGCAGCTCCCCTCAGTGAGAGTTCTGGGCTGTCTAGTTGTTTTGGGGGGTCTGGATATGGGAAGGGAAAGACTCACCATGCCTCCTCTCCTTCTCAGGTGTGCAGCCTGATCTGAGACTTCAAGAATCAGGACCCAGCTTGGTGAAGCCCAAGGAGACCCTGACCCTCACCTGCAGTGTCATTAGTGATTCCATAATCAGGAGTTGAATCTGCCAGCCTCCTCAGAAAGCTCTAGAGTGGTGGTGTTACTGGACAGGGAGCACAAACTATAATCCAGACTTCCAGGGCCACATCTTCATCACAGCTGACACAGACAAGAGGTTCTCCCTGCAACTGAACTCCATAACCTCCAAAAACACAGCTGTATATTACTGTGCATGACACAGTGAGATGGGAACAATGAGAGCTCAGGCATAAACTGGCCTACAGTTTCATGTGTGACCTGCCAAGGGAACCTATGTCCACTGAGCTCAGAGCTCAATGCCAGGCAAAAATACATGCCCATAGATTTCTAGGTAGATCCCACTATCCATCAGAGACTAGGGTGATACTACACTTCAAATTATTCCACACTCTTTCAAATCTGTCACTTAGGTATTTGCAGAAATCACTCCTCACCTGTTTTTTTACTCTTGATTCCTAAGGAGCCCATTTTCTTTTCTTTCCTTTTTTTTTTTTTGGCCCCAGGACCAAACTCATGACCTCAAAAATGAAAGCTAGTTACTCATGCTGCTCATCTAACACCCTGTTCCTGCTTTACTACAGACTCCTCCACAGAACTCTTCATGCTGCACCTTCACTAGGTAATGCATCCAGCGCTGCACACACACCCCATTGGCATGCCTTTGCCAGCATCCAGATGTTTCTCAACCACCCCAAGGTGCTTCTTCTCACCTTGCCCCTTCCCAGGCATAACTCAACACTCTGCACAATAATAACATTGATTAAACTCAGAGCCAGCCAGTTCCATGCATATGAAACCCATTTTGTTTATTTTTTGAATATTTGATATTGTTTATATGTTAAAACATAGAACAATTGTTACATTGCATTAAGTATGGTGTATTTTCTTCCTATCCCCCATTGAGAATAATATCATTTATTCTATCCTAGATTTTAAGTGTGGTGTGAGTCATTCTCTGAGAGTTTACTTATTTCAGCACCTACAATTATACTGTTGTTTGACTTTTGAAACTTCAAAAAGATCAACTTCATTAAAATTAACTCTTCAGATGTTCATTCATTTTTAGTGTTTTATCATTGATCTATTTTATTATATTTTAAAAAATCAGAAACAATTTGTAGGAAGTCTGTGCAGAGGAACCCTGTGTTGTTTGGTCTTTAAACTTAGTATAATGTTCTTTCCTATGTCTTGATGTGGTTTCTAATTTCAAAACTTCATTAGATGTGCAGAGGTCCCCAGACACAGGCATGGCATGGGTGGTATTTTGCTCCTCATTCCTAGAGTCCCCACCTTCTCATGGCATTCCCTCACTAGTATCGTCTCAGTTTGGCACTGTTGCCTATTTCTGAAAAGAGTGGCTCAGTGTTTGGTTTTCTGTCATGTCCTAGCCTGCACTTCCTGAGCACTCTACTTCCTGGGTTTTATGTTGGAAAGATCTTAAATCTATCTACAGCTTTCAGCACATAATATGCATCTTAACTGATTCAGTGGTGACATTCCACTGTGCAGATACACTTCAAAACAGCATGTCATGTGCAATAAACACAATTTCATGTGTCCATTAAGAACTAAATTTACTTTCTACAAAGTTCCTCTTGGAGGTTGAAAACTCATTCCAATCCCATATCCACTTATCTGTACCTATAGTGTGTGAGAAACACACTTCCAAAATGTTTTCTTTTCCATCCATTTCAGTCTGAATTCAAATATTCTTCACAATATTTGTGTCTCTGACTGGCTCATTTCACGATCCGTTCTCTGTTGGAAATAGGTGAAGCAATTCACCCAGTGCTTTAATGTGTGTCGTCAAGTAAGCAGGACACTTCCTAGGAAGATCCATTTTGCTGGGAAAGAATTAGTTGTAATATTTAGAAGGGAGGAAATGAAAGGAAGATAAAGTGTGTAAGTGCAGTACTATTGACATAAAATCCACAAGAGAAGGAAGACAAATTCATGATGTGCATAAAACAGCTATATGATAAACATAGTCACATGGAGAAATAATTGGAAATAATTAAAATTTATTATTCACAGAATCTAAAACATTAGAGAAAATATTCCCTGCAGGGTTATTTGGCACAGAGAGAAAATTACCTTCATGTAGGAAAGCGTGTATACTTTTGCTCAGGCATTTTAGAGCCTCCCTAAAGGTGTCTCTAAAATCTCTTTCCTATACACACAGCTGTCCAGCTCATTAATATTTTGGTTTAGTCCAAAACTCATTAATGAACAAGTGCCTGTATTTCTTGGGAAATGGTGGTTGATAGTTATTTTACTTTCCATAATTTTTTCCACACAAATGCAGTAAGAGAATGGGTCACTACTTTCACAATTTTATAGGGAAAATGTCCTCCAAATGTCCTCATGGTGCTTGATAGTTATCTGAATTATTTTCTGTGGCTGCAACAGATTGGTGGAACAGTTTGAGTAAGTTTTGAAGGATCAGGGTTCATTGTCATCATTTGTACAGTCACTCCAAGAGCTTGACACAAGCCTCTGCTGTTTTAAGGAGAATGCTTCACACTGGGTCGACACAAAGTGGTGGAATCCAGTGTGAGAAACTAAGTGGCCAGGAAAACAGCTCCTCATATAATGAAGAATGTCACCAACTAACTACTAACCACTGTGCCATAAGAGAGTGAATCAAGCCATGGTCAGGTTCTCAAGACCCCATCACCTGCCCATATTTATATTTCCACATACTAATATTTTACAATACTCTATAGTAATTCTTAATTGCTTTTTCAATTCTCTGCTTTCATATACATCTACCTTGACTAGTGTAGCTGCTGAACTTTGTGAATCTTTACATAACTAGTGTGCATTACAGTATTGCCACTGAATAATGTTCTAATTTTATAGAGGCAAGTACTCCATTTAGTACATATTTACTTTAGTTTTGTAGAGGATGAATGTTTTCTTTCTCTTAGTGTTCATACCTTAAACATATATCTGTGTTCTATAGATAAGTGTAGAACTTTATTAGTACTTAAGGTTTATATTCATTTTTCATTTAATGACATAATGGATACTGATTTAATTGCTGTACCTAAATAACAAAACTATCACTATGAATTGACTTTCTTTGAAATGCAAATATCTACATGAACTTGGTGTCATGAATGGTACTGTGACCACTCCAGGAGAACTATGTGTTATGCCCAGCATGCTACAACCTCACATATCAATTAAATGCTGTGGCTGACTCCTAGGACAGGGACAAAGGTTATTGGTTAACCACATCTAGGGAACATTGCTGAAAAATAGAAATTAGCCAAAGACATCTCTACAATAAATAATCCACTGAAATAAACTATTCTTAAAATAAAACAAACAAACAAATGCATAGAAACACAAGAATGCAATCCTACAGAATTCTTCCCAGAATTCCCAAAACTCCCAAAAGTCATCCATGTGGCACTAATTGGGAAAAATCCAAAAGTCTCAAAATAAATCACTCAATGTTGTTATAAGGGGGATAACAAAACCAATCAGTTGAAAAACTGTAACAGGCACAGAAGTCATAAGTAATAAGACATTATTACAGCTAAACAAAATCATCATAATTCTAAAAAAAGCACTAAAAAGAAGAGGTAAGCAAATGTTGTGGAGCACACATTATAAACATAGAAAAATGGAAGTGCTGGAGAGTAAATCAATGTAAATTCTGAAAGACCCATATCTGATGGAGGTAGGCCATTACAGTCCCAGACAGATGGGAGAAGTGCACTGTGCCCCTCCAAAGTAAAACACCTGCATGAAGTGTTCTCTGCACATTGCAATTTCGGCCACATCCTGACGGTCTCACAGAGCAAGGGAACGATTATAAAATAGTGAAGGCACAATTAGCATAGCCAACTCACAGACATGGTAGCAAGTGAAAAATCAAATAGTGGCCTCTGCCTATCCTCCTGCTGCTTGTCGTGTAAGCATGCTGTTAATTCAGTCAGCCTTGACTGCCCAGCTGCTTTACCACTGATAGTGCCCTGATCAGTCTGAGTGTTTCTAGCTTATGATGCCCTTAGTTAAAGAACATATAACTTATTTCCAACTTGTTTCAAGGACTTTGGTTGGAACAAAATGATACAATCAAAGATAGTTTTAACTTTGCTTGTTCCACTCATGTTCCCTCTCCTTGTCCCCAGGATGTTCCTACATTACATTAAATGACTGCTTTTAAGTAAATCAGTTTAAAGTTAACTTGCCTGACAATACATGACTTAATTCAATTCAGGCAGCCAATCATGTAATAACCTGCCCTATGCCTTGTATTCCTGCTTGCAAACTATTTAAACTGAGCTCATACTGGCTCATCACTGGTGACTTAGACACTAAAATCCCCCACCCCACTGGTGTTGAACTAAAGTTTCCTGCTAGATTGCTCAGTGCAAAGATCCTTCTACCTGGTTTGACATTGGATTTTCTCCAACTATAGAAGACAAGATGGAAAACCTCAACATTTCCTTTCCATGCCCATCAGATGCATCAACCACCCATGCAAAGCCACAGAACACAGTACAGCTTAGCCAAGAATAAATTTCACATGTAAAAGCCAGGCTGGGCATCTCACATACATAGTAATGCTGGAACTTGAACGCCTGTGACAGTCAACCTGGTTCAGCATCCTACATGTCTCCCTTCAAAACATACATTCAAATTAGGCTAGGGGCCAGCAGAATAAATTCCTGTCACCAGCTAGGCTACTGGGGAGGTCTTCATCCTGCAGGCAACATTAAAAAATCACAGAACTATCTGTGCCTGATGGCTACTCCCCTGTGTGAGGGTTCTCAGGTCTCTAGATATTTAAAGGGCCTGTGTGTGGGAATGGATTCTTCATGACTTCCCTTGTCCTCAGGTGTGCCGTTTGATCTGACAACTTTAGCAGTGAAGACCAAGCCTGTTGAAAGTGTGAAGAACCTGACCCTTACCTGCAATGTCACCAGGGACTCTGTCTTCAATTACTACTGCAGTTGGATCTGCCAGCCTCCTGGGAAAGCTCTACAGAGGATGGGGTATTTGTTAGGGAGCACAAGCTACACATTGGCTTTCCAAGGCTGCATCACCCTCACTGCTGACACAAATAAGGACCACTTTTCCCTGCAACTCAACTCCATGACATCCAAGGACACAGTCATGTTTTAGTGTGCAACAAACAGTGAGAGGACCTCAGTGTGAACCCAGACACAAATCTCAGGTGCTTTTAAGTAGCAGAGGATTTTCATGATGACCAAACTAAAAAACCAGACTTATGTACAAATGAGTGTTTTTAACCATGTCCTTAAAAAATCTGGCATGACACTCCCTACTCAAGTCAGTTCCTGTTCTGTCTCTACATCCCTCCAAATCTGTCATGTAAGTATTGACAGGAATCACTGCTCATGTTTTGCTATTTTTTCCCCTATGGAAGTCTCTTTCATTGTGATGAAAGCAAATTTCTCCTCAGCAACCTAGCAGCTTTGCTCTAGACCCATCCATCAAATTGATTTATTTATATGACAATTAATCAATATCTAAAATGAATGTACTAATTTTTTCTGGATGACAAGGACTTGCCTCATTCAGAAATAATGCTTCATGTTAATAAATTAATCCTATTTTTATATTCTGAGAAGTCAGAGACCTCTCTTCACCTCAGGCCCCTCAGAAGACCTTGTCTGCTGGTTCAGTCCCAGCACCACATGGAGCCCTCAAGAAAGAAGGGAGGGGGCAGCCTGGTTGGACTCAGGGCAGAGTACAGGGGCTTCAGTGTTCTCATGCTGTGACTTTGCATTGAGCAGGACTCTGGTCTGCACTTTCATTTTAGACTTTAGAAACTAGGGATTTAGAAAAACAGTATGTCTCTCTATTTCTCTCTGTCTCTTTCTCTCTTTCTCCCTCTCTCTCTTTTTGTGTTTATCTCTCTTAAATATACAATATTAAATCCTTCAGTATCTTAATATTCACTATTTCATAAACAAACTCTCATATATTTTCCTTCATGTATTTTCTTTATCTCAGGTTGCCTCAATTAATTCTGTATTTATCAGTCTTATATATCTAAAATGTTCAAACATACCTATATAGCTAGTTACAATCATAAGATTATGGTCTTCTTTCAATCAGATTCATAATGAATAGAACAAAAGCTTTGCACACGCACCTCCCACAGTTGCATTTCTCCAGAAGGCATAGCTGAGTTAAGTTCTCACACCCAGGCCACTATCCTCCAGATGTGACCATGGACCTCCCGCTCACACTCATCTGGGAATTGAGATGCACCTTCACCTCCTCTCCCTGACTTGCATTTGAGCTGGACCAGAATCATCACTCATGTGTCCTGTGGTTAAGACAGATATTTCTTGTGCCTGACGTGATGTCCCAGGTGTACATGTTCTTTCCAGGCCAAAACAAGTATATCTTCCAGAAAACATCATCATCTGAGATTTAGCCAGACCCATTCTAATGGAACTTCTTAATTCCAGGAAACAACAGATCCCTGAAATGTCTAAAACTTTTCATGAATTTCCTTCTGTTTATTTTACTTTTACTGTGTGTTCGTTCAGTCATGGATGTGCAAATTTCATTTTGAATTATTGATCTTATAACCCTGATTTAAACAACAGTTCAAATTTTGCTACTGAATTTGTTCCTAGGTTTTGCTCCAACCTGGAAACAAATAGAAAATTATTACCCACATTTTCCAGTCAACAAAAATCTGTATGAAATGAACATTATTCTATTTTCATTATCCACTGAAAGACATAAAGTTGCAGATTGAATGATCACCCATTAACCAGGATATATAGGGTATCCAGAACCCTAAAGGAGCCCTGCCACCTGGTAGAGTAGGTGGCCCAGATGCACAGTGTAGGAGCAATGTTAAGGAGATTCTGGATGACTGGATGACAGAACAAGGCCATGAGGAGGCCACATCATGCTCCTAGAAACCACACAGACCATATGATACCTCCAGAAACTCTCAGAATCTCAAGGGGAATATTAACAATTATCACACAGTTCCCTGAAAGGGTTAAGAGAGAACTGATCATTGAGAAATGGATACAGACCTTGGTCCTGATCAAAGATTCTCAGGAAGGTCATTTCCAGAAATGGATCCTATGTGGAGATAAAGTATTCCAAGGACCGACCAACCATCCACCCTTCAAATATCATGTTGAGGAGTTAAAATAGTTTATATCTGAAATACATGAAAGCAAATGGGCTGTCCCACAGAAAGGAACAGTTGTCAGGTGATAATGTTCCAAATCTCTAGACTTTTCTTAAGGGTATCACATGATAGGAAATGCTAGCAAATACAGAATCCCACAGTGTCAGTCATGCAATGTTATGAGTGAGGATTCGATCTGAGGGAGCTGCAGGACCCAGGTTCATCTGAGAGAACTCAGTGAAGATGCAGACAGCAACAGAGATAAAGGAGAGGACAGGGCAGCCTTGAGAAGACTCTGCCTATACCACCTCCCACAACATTCACAGGGCTCCCAAGGCCTCAAGCCCATTTCTCCATTTCCCCTTCATGATCACTGCAAGATTTTTCTCAGCTGAGTATTTGGGACATACAGGTCCCAGGTGTGCCATGAAGTGAAGCTAGAGTCACAGACCCAGAAGGGCACACTGTACAGACATGTTCTGTCAACCAACAGGTGACACACCTGACAGACTCAAGGATGTTTCTATCCATGTCTATACTAGTTTCTGAGCTCATGAATAGAAGAGACCAGTATCTTAAGCCCACCATACCAGCATTGTGTTCTTCCTGGTAATAATATGCCCTGTAGAACGTGGGTCTCCCTCATGGAGATGAACTCTCTCACGAGTCAACTGCTGCTTCCAATGGTTGACCCTGAATCCACACCAATAGTGTCAGTGGGCCAAGATGCTGATAGAGGCCACCTCTTGATGTGTGTAGAAGACACTCTAGGATATGCATAAGATCAAGACAGGTCCCTTCCTGTAGCGGGTATAGCAGTTTAGGGAACTTAACACTGAAATTTCCCTGCACCTCAATCAAGAACAGTTTCCAAAAAAGGGAAATGTTCCTCCAGGACCTGGATTCCTGCATGATCTAATATTAGAAGCCTGTTTGAGACTGAAATCCTTTACTTACCTTTCTCCTACAAGGGTCCTGCAAGGGAAAATCTGCAGGAATATAGGACTCCTTCATCCACAAATGTCCAGGTTTTCCTTTGGCAACACCAGCAGGTGTCTGGGCCAGAGGAGTCATTTTCTCCACAGATTGATGGTAATTCTCCAGGACCCCAATGTGGAACATAAGAAAACCAAAGTGGAATTTAAAGGCATTTACAACTCTACATCCTTTTTTTCTGAATTCCAACACTGAAAGGACTGCAGTACCATGAAGGAAGGCACTGTGAGCACTGGAATTGAAACCAGAGGGATCAGAGCCCAAAAAGCAGTAGGGCCTATAAAAGTACCTGTCACTTCTGTTAGCCTTCTGACCCAGATCAATGATACCTGTCCAGGGAAATTGGACACAGGGAAAATGTCAGACAAACCAGGTTTAAACTGGTGCAGATACCACTTCCTTCTCAAGGAGACACTACGAGATGACTTTGGGGCTTCTCTGGATCTCAATACCTCAATCCTGGTGATTGCCTGGGGAATATGAGGGGTTAGGTGACAACAAGAGGATAGATAAGGTTGGAGCTGGTCATAGTGCCATCTGAGCTGGATGTAGGACATGTCCAGTATCCCATCTCTGAGTGCTCAACTTGGATAGGAGGCAGCAGGTCAGAGCATCTCTAGTCAATAAGAACTAATTTTGTCCTACCTTTTTACATAACATTGTAAGTAATCAGCATGAGTTGTTTCCTACTAGTTACTCCTGAAAAATTTCTAGCATCTGAAGGATTTGTGCACACAGGTTCTGGAGGATGTGCTTACTACAGACTTTTATTTAATACATTGCATTCAACTCCAGAGATCAGTACAAGAGCCTGTTTTGCAGCAGCTTCCCTCTGTCATGCTGAGGTACCTGCTGTGTGAGACCCAGGGAGTGAGATTAGTGTGTGAGAGACCCAGGGAGTGAGATTAGTGTGCAGCAAGCCAGAACCACCCTGTGGAGACAGAAAATTGAGCATTAGGGCACTGAAGGGCTGAGCTGCACTGTGACACATGTCATGAGCTTTGCAGAGAAAGAATGGGGAAGGAACTCTTAGTAGGACTGTAGAATCCCTGTGTGCTGATGGAGATGCTGACAGAGACACATACACAGACACAAACACAAACAGAGACAGGAAGAGGGACACATAGAGACACACATGCACACCTAGTGTCCTTGGAAACTTCCTTCTTCGATGTACCTGCATAATGTCTTATTGTTCATCTTTACAAATATGAAGTGAGCTCCTGTACTCTGTCTCATGTTCCCACCATGGTCTGATCTTCTGAAATTATGGGATAAAATACACCTCCACTAAAAATTATTAATAATGAAATGTATTTAATATTAAGATTAATAAAGTGCCTGTGTACGGTGGAGGTTGTCATGGAGATTGTGTGCCAATTAATCTGAAGGAATTTCATATGGAACCTGCTAGTGACAGGTCTCCAACCTTTTCTAAGGAGTGAATTAGGTGCTCAGGTAAGTCAGAAGCTTGATGCTTAGAAAGAGAAATTTATGCACTTGATGTCAGAAACACCTGTCACATTAAATCTGGTTTGATACATGATTGCTAATTAAAAACTCCATCAGCACACTTTAAATAAGATCTGTTATTTAAAGAGGCACTGTTGTTAGGTAGAGAGCAAGATGATTATCAATAGCCAACCAGTAATCATTACAGAGAAAATTATTGACCTTGTTATTTTGGTAGAAACTGAGTTCAGGGACTCACAATGATAAGGAATGTGGCTGCTCAATAATTGAAATCCATAAAAAGAAGAGAAATGATTTGCTACCTGACCTGGTCACAGGTGGTTGTGTGTACCCTAGCACTGCCCTATAGTAAATGAGTGAGTGTAACATTCACAAAAATAAGAGCTTAGAGATAGCAAGGTTGAAACAGAAAATGAAAGCACTTCATTTGGAAGAAAGAAAAGAAATGAGGGTCAGACACCTACCTGTGAGAAGGTAGTGGCCAGATAACTGAGGGCCTTTGTTCCTAGCTGCATTGATTAGAGATGCAAAAAAGGCCTTTCTCTGAAACTTGTGTCAGGCCCTGGGATCCTGAAAGGTACCAGTACCTGCCTGCAAATTCCTACATGGGCTTCATTAGATTTTCTTTCATGCTGTCTGTACTTTAGATCTAAAATTTATGCATTGGTTGAAAACAACCTTACATATGAAGTCATGTCAACAATTAGACAACAGGCTAATGCAGTAATGTAATGACCCTAGAGTGGAATATATACATACATGCCAAAAGTGATTTCACTGACAGTCTAAAGTATTTTTGTATCCCACACTCAATACTAGGAAGTGATCTAGTGGATCAAGTGTGGGACTCTGTTTCAGCAATCATTGTGATCCTCATGCTTGGCTAGGTTTATCTTCCAAATTTAGGTATGATTTATGACACTGGATGCAGTAGGAATCTTTTCTGAAGCAGTTGGACTGTTTGATTTTCCTTCATCTTTACTTTTTCCAAAAAACCTGTTACTGTTTATGTGTAGTTCCTTTATTAACACTGTAATGGAGTTCTCTTTGTGGATGCATACTAATTATTTCAGTGAAAATGAGCAGACTGAGAGAGACCCTATGAATATCTGGACAACAAAGCTTATGGCCTCATTCCTGACAGCAGCCCCTACCCAATCCAGTTTGTCTTAGTCCGACCTGGCCAAATAATCTTTTCTGTCCTCAAGGGATTGGTTTTTCCAGAGGACATTCACCTGAGAACATTTAGGACCCAGCATCAGGAAAGGGCCCTGAACCCTTAAGGAAATGCAGGACAGCTCTGGAAAGCCAGAAGTGAGGCCCTTAAATGGAAGAATTAATCATGGTCAGTGCAGGTGACATCACAGGAGAGAGATGGGCCCAGGAGCCAATCATTGATAAGGGTGAGGCTGGCTGCACAACCAACCAGGTGGGTCAATGGAGGAGGGCTCATCCCAATCCTGGTGCGGAAGTGCTTACCGTGAGTTTGGTGCCTGAAACATGGAGCTGAGCACACCTCTATTTTCTGTGATTTCTTCTTACTGAGGGCTAAAAAGGATTGTCGGACACCCTCAAGCATCGCAATGGTAATTTGATGGTACTGGAGCTGGGAATGGGATGGAATTTGGGTGTTTTGGAAGGAAATAGGCAGAACTACTGTAAGCCTAGAATGTCTTTTAGGACAGGCCAAGGAACAGCCATGTTAGGGGAGTGCAGTGGTTTGGGGTAAAACCTGACTTCTGTCCTCAGAGTGAGAAAAAACTATCATCTGAATTCTTTATGTGAGACCTCTACTTGCCATGAAGTTACCGCATAAACAGAACTCGCAATCTCACCACACTGAGTGACGAGTTCAGGAACCAAAATAATAAATGAGAAGAGCTCCTTGGCTTACAGAGAGCTTCCCACGTGGGAATTCAGTGGACCAGCTACACATGGCTCTGAGTATGTAAAATCTCCACCTTTCTTTCTTTCTTTCTTTCTTTCTTTCTTTCTTTCTTTCTTTCTTTCTTTCTCTCTCTCTCTCTCTCTCTCTCTCTCTCTCTCTCTCTCTCTCTCTCTCTCTTTCCTTTTCTGTTTTCTTTTCTTCTTTGCTTTATCTTTTATTGTTTGGATACACTACGTATCTGTGTAGTCTGGCCTGGCCTTGAACTTCGGACCATCCTCCTCCACCAGCATCCAGAGTAATGAGATTACAGTACTGAGTCACAGCACCCAGAAAAAAGAAGTACTTTGAGCCCAGGATCTCTAACACATTCCTTCAGCCTGTGGGATCTACAGTAAACAGGGTTTAGGGATAAACTGGCTGTTCCTGTTTACATTTCTTTTATCTCAGGAGTTTAGTAATTAGCAGCTGCTAATCACCTTAGTAGAATGTAATCTGCATTTTATTGTGGGGGAGAAAAATCCCTGCTGGCTCAAAGCCCTAGGTCATGGTCTATTCTCATTTTAATTCTTATCAAAGCTACTAATTTTGTAACTTTACCTCAGGGCCTTTCCTTAGCCAGTGAATAATTCATAAGCTAAGTAAACCAACACTTTTTTACAACTGAACTGCTGAAGCAAGGCTTTTATAGAGTGCTGTGAAGTATTTGGGGGATGGTGATGCATTAGCTCCTGAGGGGAAAGTTCCTGCAGAGAACAACTTCCTGTAGGTGCTGCCTGTTAAATACACACTGAGAAACACCACAAACTGGTGTCTACAGTGATACAGAGATGTGATAAATATAAGAATGGAAAGAGAAATGTGTCACCTCTGAAAGACTGGCTGTATCCTTTGGACTGTGCTTAGATTTTGACCTGAAATTTCAAACACTGAGTGGGGCTTGGTGGTCCCTGCTCCTAACCGCAGCACTCAAGGAGGCTGGTAAAGAAGATCCTTGCAATTTTAAGGCAAGACTGGGTGGTTAAGTAAATTCAAGTGGATATTGCACTGCACTGCGAGACCATGTCTCAAAAATCCCAAGAATAATTGAAACACTAAAATGGGATTTTTTCTAAAGTAGGGATATATTCACATAGTCAGGATCTGCATGATTATTAAAGGATAAGAATAAAAGTTTTTTTTTTTTAATGAGAAAAGCCAAGTTGATTGAAAAGAAATGGGAGAGCAGGGGCATGTGGAGGGAGGTCCATTCAGCAGCCAGAACAGTAAACAACTTGTGAGGTGAGCTTGAGCTAGTGTGGCAGCACTGAAGGATTGTTTGCTTGCTATGTAAGAGAGTAGGAAAAGGGTCACAGGCCTATAGAAAGGAGGGAAGTTTTTTCATGGATAAACTACATCTTCTGTGTCTACTGATCAACTCATCTAATCATGTTTGAGGTAAGATGGGAAATTAGAACACTAGTATTAGATGTTTGAAAGTATGTTGGACATCATAGTTAAAGTAGCATGGGAAGGTTTTTCTGTTGGACACCAAAGATTTCAAGGAACATATGATGATTTTTTTTGTCCAGTGACTGACCTCAGAAATTTGGCCAATACCTCCATCCTCCCAAATTTGAAAACAAATTTTTTAAAAAAATTTTGTTACATTTTGAAACAAGGTCTTACTACCTGGCCCAAGGTTTCAAGAAGTGTTGAGACTTTTCCAGCACTTTGTCTGTTGAGCTTGATATAGAGGAATGAAACTCTCAACCTACTATATGTCCAGTACAAGTTCATGTTCTCTTTAAGAATCAGTTTTAGGAACAATAGAGGTTTAAAGCATTAGTATTTATTGAGAGAAATATAACTTCTATCTGAGAGAGAGACAGAAGGTGTCCCACATGGGTTGCCAAAGGCTGTGTTTTCTAGAAATTTTTATTGATTAAATGATGAGATGAGGGAAATCTAAAGAGAGAAAAAAAAGAGAACCCATAATGCAGACAGGCATTAGGTGAGAAAAAGCTATAGTCAACCAATCAGTTTAATTATTCTGATAAAATTGACAAAACCAGGGACAAATGGGGAAGCTGGTCACATAGCAAGCAAGCATTCTTTATGGATCACTATGACATCCTTCGGGAGGTTAGAATGGTGACTCCTGGCTTCACAAGGTGATCCATACCTAATCCCTAAGGATTACACTTAAGGGTGTGGGTGCATTTATTTTGCCTTCTATCTTGAGATCTGATCCACAGCAAGAGGTGTGTGTTGCCTCAAAATTCACCAGATGTCAGGTCCTCTGTGCTCACTTCTTTGAGGGCCTAGGCCCACCTGTTGGCCTGTAGTATTTCTAACTAGCTCAGCTGCCTTGTAACATGTTGACAGAGATGTGCTACCTTGTTGGTTATAGTCTTGTGCCTCTGTTTTGGTGGAGGGCACTGGGTCTCCTTCTGTAGTTCATATTGTTCTAAATTCTCAGTCTCACGCATCATCCACTGTAGTTCTATGGTTTCAGGAATGCACTACCATGCCTGGTTTACTGTTTTCATTTTTATGTCACTGAATTTCACCAAGGTTTCTGTGTTGGGATAAAGTAAACAACACTGAGTCATGGTGGTGCACAAATATAATGCCAGCCCCTTAGGAGAGTTAGGAGTATTTAAAAACCAAGACCACATTGGATAACTGAGCAAGATCTTTTTCCATAAGAGTTGCACACTGAGAGTTTATGTCTACCACAAATTATCTTTTCCAAAGTCCATGAGGAACTTAGGAAATGAAGAGAAAATTTTTGCAATTTAAGCTTTCATTGAATTTTTAAGTTGACACATAGTTTCTACTAGTGATACATGGCAAAATGCAAAGTTTACCTGCTCATGGCAGGGGACACAGAGATGAGTCTCTGGTCTCAGGAAAAAGACACCATGGATGAGCAATCAGTGATTCACAGTGTCTTGCATTCAGTAAGGTACATGTGACATTTATTGTTGTATTGTAAATTTGTCTTTCTGTTATATCTGGCATACCATTTAGGGCATTTATATTCAGCAGGTTAAAAAAATCTAATGCTTAGTGATGGTGTTTGCAATATCAGGTTTGTTTTTTGTATATTCAATGCATTTTATTGTCAGTTACTTTTAGGTTGATCAAGTCATTTTAATTTTGAAATTCAATACCACTTTTGTGTCATTCCTTCCAGTTGTCTTATTGCTCCCTGTAGAACATGAGCCTTAACCAGTTGTTTTCAGTTTGGAGAGCTATATTCACCTGTTTCTCCTGATTAGCACTATAAGGAGAGCAGTACAATCCTGTTTGGAAATGTGAACACTACTGTGGGTACTTTTTGTCTTTATTTCCCTTGATTTTTTTCTTATTGTACTGATGTGGCTCAATCTGGTCATACAGCTTAACATGTATCCTCCAGACAAGAGGATAAAATGGGAATTTTAAATTGACAGAAATGGAACTGAGTGGTTAGGCATTAGAGTTAGGATTAGACATAAGAAGTATGTATGTAATATATCTTGTAATGTCATCTCTGTAATATAGCTTCAGGTTTATAATTTCAATTGAGTGGTGCAATGCAGCCTCAGAAGTATTTCAACTTTTGGCTCTTTCACCTTTTTAAAGGGAGAGGAGTTTTTAAGGGACCTAGGTCTTAGAGTACTGACTACATGCATAGTTGTGTGAACATACAGAAAGAGCTCAAAAAGATGAATGGAGTGTGAAAATCACTAGATAGAGCACCTAGCATACACTCTAGTAGAAAGGCGAAGGAGGCAATGCACAGGAAAAATGGACAATTCACATTGGATATTTTGTGATTAATTTTTCCATTTACAAATAAGATTTGGGCACATTTGTTTTTTCATGATATAAATTATTGCTTTAATTCCATGTGAGTATGATGTAGTTCTCTTAAATATGACAAGCTGCAGAATGCTGGAAAGATTGTGTGCCATGTACAGATAATTTTGTGAATATTTTCTTTTTGAGGAAGTGACTGGTTCTATAGAGTTTTTTTTTTTTGGTAAAATATTTCCTTTTTCTCCTGTGAAGTTTTAAGTGGATCAGAGAATAATTATTACACATGAAGAATATCTGTGAATGGGATTCTTTCTTCTTCTCTTTTTTTTGTTTGTTTCTGGGGTTTAAACTCATGACCTCACACTTGCCAGGCAGGCACTTATGTCACTGAGCTAAATCCCCAGCCCTATAAATGGAATTCTTAGCAAAATAAATTTTAGTGTTTTGTGATGATTACTTGTGGTGTGTCTCATGATGAGCAGGAATCTCCCTGTCCATTTTTAAAGCTCTGAATTTCTTAATGGATAACTGGTTTATAGCACATGGAAAATAACTCACTTTGTGCTTGACAAAAACCAATGTGACCTAGGTGTGATAATAATCAGAAAACAAGTCTTGTTTTTCTGTGCATGAACACAGGTTTTTGCCTTTGCCTTAGGATATTGGCCTCAGTATTGCTCATGCTCTCAAAATCAAATCTTTAACCTTCCACTGGAGATTATTCAGCTGACACAGAGCCTGAAAGGCAGGGTCCATGCACCAGATATTATCTCATAGGTTATACTTCCTTGCCACATGAAGCCACATCCAGACAGGTTGTTCTTAGTAACTGAGATGTCTTCAAACTCACAAAATGTGACAGTAGAAGTTTAAGCATCAGGGGTGTCAATTTGAGTACATTACTTTGGAAAAATTAGTAAGCCACAAGAGATTAACTCTCAACCCTTGAGAAGGAAAAGGCTGTTATGGAAAACTTACCATGCTGAGTTCTTGCCTCCTCACAGGGAAGGAAGAGATTGAGGGTGGGGTTGCATGCAGCCTGCATTGTGCCCTACTGCTAGGATTAGTTTTCATGAGTCTGGATTCCCTTGTAATGTAGGGTAAAGTCAGGTGACATTGTTGGATATATTGTCAAAGTCATAGTGAGTGCCAGAGATATCTAACTATGCTAACTAAATGTGAGTTTAAATATGAGGTCTGAAACAGACAAATTGTATCCTCCACGTTGAGCTTCATTGTCATAATGGTGAATTCCAGAATTAAATAACACACCATCACAATTCCAAAGTCATTTTAAGATGTTTAAAAGTCTCATAAGAATTTTTTTTTTAAGTTTAAGACAAGTATATTTTATCATACATTTTAGCATTGTCTATGATGAAAGTAATTGTTAGGACCCTTGCCAGGCATTTGTCAACTTTTGTGTTATAACTAGAGTCATGTGATAAATGAATAAAATATTGAATACATTAGCTTCTATACATTATAGTGAAAAAAGTTGGATATTATTATAGGAATTTAAATAATAGAAGGTGAAATAATGCTGTAAAGGACAACTTGAATAGGGGCTGCCTGTTAAACACACAAACTGATATCTTTGATATTGGAAATTCACTTGTAATGCAACTTTTTAAACTGGGAATCAAACTCAAAATCTCACATTGCCAGGCAGGCACTTCACTGCTGAGATATATCCTTTGCTTTGTAAAAGAATTTTTTCTCTGAGTGCAAAGACAGAAACACCACCTATCATGTAATTATTATAATTCATTGATAGTTACTGGACATTATTGAAAAGAACATGCTAAGTGATGCATTTTGCACCTTTATAGCTGTTTCATATGGTTTTTTAACATTTTTGAAATTATGTCAATGTGAATTGCATGTGTCATAATGATCATAATTTCCATTTTTTGTACCTGATACATATTTAGATGGCATATATCTACATTTCAATCCAGAGATGTTGTCTGTGGTACATTATCTTATAAATTCTATTAAATTTTTGTTGAAATTTTAATTTTTTCACCATATACACTGATAATTTGAAAGTGAATACATTTGTATGCATTTTAACCTATTCTCTGCCAATTTATTTTATTTTCTGCTAATTTATTTTGTTTCTGACATTGCAAAATATTTTCCCTCTAGATTTTAATATATTTAATTACATTAATTACTCAATAATGACTCTAATACTTTAAGAATTTCTTCTCTATTGCTTATTAGAAACTATGGAAATATAGAGCAATGGAATATCCTCTTTTCTGTACAGTGATTATCACTTTTATACTGTAGCAGTTTTCTCTAGTTCTCTCTAGGAACTCAGCTCCTGGAGGCTCAGGGATGGGCCTGTGATGGGTTGGCCCTAGTCCCAGGTTTCCTAAAGACCATGATGGAGAGTGATGCCATGCACTTAGCTCACAGCTCACTGATGAAATTCCCTCTGCCCTGTGTTCTCTAATGTTCTGAAACTGAGGTCTTTGTTCTTTTCCAGTACCTATTTCCACTGTTTTAATATGTTTTGAGGCATGGATTTTGAGTAACTTAAATAATTCAAAATGTGCATTCATTGTCATGGATTGTGAAATCCTTAACTATTTAAGTTTTTTTTTAAACATGTCATTGAAAATTTGTGATTTGATCTCTCATTCTAAAAGTATTCTTAAATTGTTTCTGCTTTTCATTTCTAATTTCATTCTGGTATTGTGTAAGAGCCTGCTTAGCATGACTTCCACTCCACTGACATTACCTCCTGCATTGCTGCTCTGAACCTGGGCCACATGTGTGAATACTTCTTGGCTTGTTGCAAGGAAATGTGCTATGTATTTCTGTGATAAAACATTCGATAAAATCCATCTGATATATTGCTTTTAAATGTTATCTTGTTGATTTTCTGTGTTCCTTTAAAGATTTCTCTGTCTTCTTGAGCTGTCAGTTACTGATGGAGTTGTTTGAACTCTTAAACATACACCGTTAAATGACAGATTTTTCTCTTTGAATCCTGTATCTGTTTATGTAGTTTGTTGCTGTTCATAGTGGGATATATAATTAAGGGATGATATTTGTTTTTAAAGAACTGCTGATTGTGCATGTGAAATATAGTCAAGCTAATGTAGCTTTAGTCAATTTTGTTGAATGAATGCCACCCACATATGTCCCTTTTTTTTTTTTTTTTGGTACCGGGGATTAAACTCAAGACCTCGAGCTTGCCAGGTAGGTGCTTACATCACTGAGCTAAATCCCCGGTCCCAGGTATGTCTTTTTGCACAGATTTTTAATCTATCCCCATCAGTGTCCACATAATAACCATGATTTTCAAGGTGGTGAGAGTAGTTGCCAATTACCTAGGTTTCTAGTTATTAATCAGCTGTTACACCTTCTCTCAGTCCACTTTAATGTGACTTGTTCTCCTGATAATGTCACCTGCTCTGGTGAATTTATCATTTCATGACTGTTAGCTGTGGGTTTATTACACTGATATTTGTCACTGCAGTTTGCTTACCATTACCTAATGTAGATACTACCTCATCATTTCCTATATAAAGACAGATAAGCAAATGTAAATGAATAAGTATCTGAATTGCAATTTATTGTTTCAATCATTTAAAAAAAGTTACTCTCCAAAGGTTTTTTTTTTTTTATTTAGATATAATGAGAACAATGAAAGGGTCCCAGATGTATTCAGAAAGTTTCACCATTGGGTCTTAGGCAAGGAATGAAAGTAACCAGGTGATACAATCCCTTCAGTTCAAAAAGTATTATTGCATTATTGATCACAACACTCCTTTGGAAATTTTCCAAAGTTTATAATATATGGTTTTTCATGAAGACTGTTCCTTTAGCTTCTTCCCTTTAAGTTTTCAGGAACTACTGTAGAAATTGCACAGAGAAATATTTTGTGAGTTTTTGTGGTATTTCTCAATTTAGTCATTTCTCACTGTTATTCACGAGGGCTGGCTTGTGAGTCAAGGCCAATGTACTTTGTCACTTAATCTCTTGGTCACAATTTCTGACTCTTTAATTTCATTTGAAAATAATCACATGTATTCCCAGGAATAATAGCCCAAAGTATTTTCTAGACATTAGAAAAAAGTACCTTGTCTGTGGATTTTCATAAACTCCATAATAAATTTGTTTGTTCAGTTTAGGAGCTGAGTGTTGATGTAATAAGTCTATTTATTTTGTTCTTTCACACTTCCATATTGTTTGGTGATTTTCACAAATGTGATTTAGGTTCAGTATGTCTCCTGAGTCAAATAAACTGTTGTTCATGTTTAGATTTGTGTTCATTGATCTTTACTCTATATCTAAATTCTTTGTGTTGTGTTCCAAATAAATGTTTTCTTGTTTAAGTCCCATCTTCATAAATTTAAATTTGTCCTAATTTTCATGGATGCTTGATTTTCTTCTGTGGAACCTTTTTCATTAACTGATAATTTTTTAGTATGTATTTCACAGTCTTTCATGTATCTCTTTACCATTTCAATAGTTCATCAGTGCACATAGGTGAAGAGAATGCACCATCCAGATTTATAAGGACATACTACCTGTTTTTTTTCTGAATATAAGTGAAACACATTGTGCTTTCTTCCTGAAAGGCATAACATTAGCTGAACAATGAAACAATATTCTACTTCCACATGGGTGCACTGAAGGTTGTCTTCCTTTCCTGAGATTCATTTGTCATTCTCTATGAATCATCCACTGATATGAATGTTGAGCTTTGAATGTTTCTCATGTTTGTTATGCAAAATATTTCCTTGCTCACAAATATTGAATGATTGTAGGGTTTTTTTCTAACTTTCATCTATAATTGTTGAACTAATAAAAGGTGTGTTTACTTTTTTTCTTTTTGGTATTGAGAATTGAACTCATAAACTTGTGCATGTCAGCCAGGTTCTTGTATCACCAAGATATGTCCCTGTTATAAAAGTGTGATTTGTAAATGACTGTGAATTAATTTTAATTTTCACTTGATGAGGGAGTTTGATGAAAGGCCTCACTTTGTAGTCTGAACTGTCCTTATTGCATAGTGCAACCTGGACACAGTATGCATGGCAATCCTGAAATACCTGGTAATCTTCTTGCATAAGCCTCCCAAGTGCTGGGAGAGCAGACATCTACTACCTCACTGGAGTGAACTCTTCCTTCTGTATTTAGTAACCAGTTACTTTGCTACACCTTGATTTTTATTGCATTTCAAGCATTTCATATATATTCTTTCTCACATTATCTTCCTTTACAGCCTAGTAGAATTTCTAGTATTCAAGTACAAGGAGATAATTTGGTATCCCTGAGCTATTGGTTTATATCTACACTTTTGCTAATTTCTTTCTCTATAGAATGGTCAAATAAACCTTTATTTTCATTAAATTTTTGTAATTCATCAACCTCCTTTCATATTCAACTAAATATTTACAATATGAAACCACTTTCAAGACTATAAATGCTGTCCAAAATGAAAGATCAACTCAGTGCTATTAATAACCAGGTGTTTTTTGAATGGTGGTTTGCAGGCTCCCCTTTGTGTAGTGCTTCAAAGTCAGTGAAAACTACAGTATAGACAGCCCCACAAGACAAGGCATGCTACAGTTATGTGATTGCTTTGAAAGTGTGTTATAGTCTAGCATCAGTGTTACTGAGTTAATATATTTGAATGTACTTAAATTTTGATCACCATAACATTCAGTTAATACTTGAAAGAATGTCATTCAGTAAGACTATTTATGACAGGAGATAAGATATATCAGGTGGTATGTTTCTGAAACTCAGGATGTCTTTATTTAGGAGACTGTGATGTTTGAAGATGTAGATGTGAACTTCACTCCAGAAGAGTGGGATTTGCTGACTCCATCCCAAAAGGAGCTCTACAGAGCTGTGATGTGGGAAACATATATGAATATTGCTATGACAGGTAAGGATAATATATTTTATTTCTTTGTACAAACAGCATTAATTATTGCTCAGTGATATAATTTAATATGTTTGATAATTATAAAATTGGCTTGTATATCTCATGACTGATTATATTATACCATGAGTAAAATTGGATCCAGTGATGCTTTAATATAATGTTACAGTGAATTTTTTATTTCTGTGTCTGTAATACAGGAATATGGCATAATCAGCAAATGAAAGAAGAGGACAAAAATTGTTCAAGAAATCTAAGGTGACTGACACACATAAGAGAAAGGGAATATTTCTTAAGTGTCAGTGTTTGAACATAAATATTGCAACAAAGGAACTTGAAAAAATGAGATAATTTTACACTTTATTTAACCTCAGAAAAATATCAAGAAGTACAATTGGTTATTATCTTGTATTGTCTAGGAATTCACAGAAAAGTATTTGCAGGAATCAAAGATAATGCTGATATTATGTAACAAATAATACTATCTAATACAACAGTTTAAAAATTGACTTCATGATCCACATCATGAAAATGTATGACAGTAAATTTAAATGTTGTATTCAGATATGTAGGAAATGAACAAATTGTGAATTTTGATATAAATTCATCTTCAAAATATTATTTAAGTATATATGTAAACACTGAGACTTTCATGGTCTAAAAAATGTTTCACATTGAATCACTGTTCAAAATGCAAATGAATGCTACTGTTATAAGTGCATTGAAAATGTCCTAAAAACATTGAGCTGTTCATGTTTAAAATTCCTCATACTTTGCTAATGGGTACATAAAATAGAAACATGGTAATAAATATTCAGAGGTCTAAAAATTAAAGTAGTATGTTTCACATTGTTTCACATGTACATCCATCAGTATATACTTGTTTTTAACTTTTGAGCTATGAGTTTGTAGTTCAGGCTCACTTTGAACTTACCGTGTACTCATACTCACCTGAAACTCAGAGCGATCCTCCTACCTCTACCTCCTGACTGTTCAGTGGATTGTAATGTTTTATTATGTGCAAGTCTTTCAGTATATTGTCCTATGCATTAAAATCATCAAATGTTAGTGATCCACACTGTGTTGTTCAATGCAGCACATGAAGGAGCATTTACAGTATCTAATACAATAGTCAACTCACAGTAGCTAAGCTGCAGGAAGAACCCAGATGCCCATCACTAGATGCCTGGATAAAGAAAATGTGGGGTCTTCACATCATGGTGGTGCATTCTTGCAATCCAGCACTGTGGGAGGCTGAATTAGGAGGATGACAACTTGAAGTTCAGCTTGAGCATGATCATAGTCAATATCAATCTCTGTCCAAAAAACAAATACATCAGCAAATGTAATTCAGTCTAAGACTTGTGTTTATCTCTCTATACTTAAAAAAAAAGCTATATAAGGAGCCAAGATATCATTTTCCAAGAAACAAAGAGTGGTAACCTAAGTGAAACATATCAGAAACAGAAATGGCAATATCACAGGTTTTCTCTTAAATGGGAAATTGAAAGCATATTTGAGAAGTAAAAGTAAAAAGAGATAATGCAAGACCAGAAACCCTTATTTTCTGTAGATGAGAAAGATGATCAGGCTAAATAGACAACATGAAGACCAAAAAAATTATCAATATTTGGTAGTCATTTGTACCAATCTCCTAAAATGATATTATGTATTAGAATCATATACTGATTTAAAATAGCCAAATTAAAATGATCCGGTTTAGAATGAATAGTACTTTGAAAGAAATCCAGCAGGGCATTGAGTCAGTTAACCATCAGAATTACTTGGCAGGCATCAAACAACAATTATCATCATAAATCTTAATTGTTAACATGGAGCTCTTTCCATTGTGATTGATATCTTTCTTTTTATTTCTTTACAGATATGATGAAGACAATTATTTGAGAATTGAAGAGCAGCAATATAAATGTATTGAAGATGTAGAGACCTGCAGTGATCTCCACTCCTTTCAGCAGCATGAATCAAGGAAGACTGAAGAGAGACCCTGTCAATATGCTCAATGTGAGAAGGACAGCTCAGAACTTAGTGAACAAACTCACCTTGGTCAGAAAACATTTGTAGGTAAGAAAAGTGTGAAAGCCTACACAACACCTAACAGTGTTCAAATCCATGAGAGAAATCACAGTTCAAGGAGCTCATATGTACAAAAACACTATGAGAATAATTCTCTTTCTTCATACCATATTGAAAATGATGTTAGAAAATATGGTAGAGAGAAACACTATGTAACTGAGAAATGTGTAAAAGCATCATCCCACAGTAATTCCTTTAAAAAACATAAGAAACTTCACACTGGAAAGCAACCATATGAATGCAAGCAATGTGGGAAAGCATTTGGTACAGGCAGTAGCTGTCAAAGACATAAAAGGATTCATAATGGGAAGAAACCCTATGTATGTAACAAATGCAGGAAAGCATTCAGTACAGCCTCTGGTTATAAATCACATGATAGAATTCACACTGGGGAGAAACCCTACATATGCAAGAAATGTGGGAAAGCATTCAGCCATAATTTTAACCTTAATACACATGAAAGAACTCACACAGGGGAGAAACCTTATATATGCAAGAAATGTGGGAAAGCATTCAGTACATCCTCTGCTTGTAAAGTACATGATAGAATTCATACTGGGGAGAAACCCTATGTATGCAGTAAATGTGGGAAAGCATTCAGTACAGCATCTCGTTGTAAATCACATGATAGAACTCACACTGGGGAGAAACCCTATATATGCAAACAGTGTGGAAAATCTTTCAGCCATAAATGTAGTCTTACTACCCATGAAAGAATTCACACAGGGGAGAAACCCTATGTATGCAAGAAATGTGGCAAAACATTCAGTACAGCCTTTCATTGTAAATCACATGATAGAACTCACACTATGGAGAAACCCTATGTATGCAACAAATGTGGGAAAGCATTCAGTACAGCATTTTGTTGTAAAGTACATGATAGAACTCACACTGGGGAAAAACCCTACATATGTAATCAATGTGGGAAAGCATTCAGCCATAATTTTAACCTTAATACACATAAAAGAACTCACACAGGGGAGAAACCCTATGTATGCAAGAAATGTGGGAAAGCATTCAGTACATACTCTGGTCGTAAAGTACATGATAGAATTCATACTGGGGAGAAACCCTATGTATGCAATAAATGTGGCAAAGCATTCAGTACAGCCATTCATTGTAAAGTACATGGTAGAACTCACACTGGGGAGAAACCCTACATATGCAAACAATGTGGAAAATCTTCCAGCCTTAATCTTGACATATTACACATGAAAGAACTCACATAGGAGAGAAACCCTATGTATATGCAAGAAATGTGGGAAAACATTCATGAGAGCATCAGAATGTAAAATGCATGGTAGAATTCACACTGGGTAGAAACTATGTATGCACCAAATGTGGCAAAGCATTCTGTACAGCATCTGGTTATAAAGCACATGATAGAATTCACTCTGGGGAGAAACCATATGTATGTAAGCAATGTGGGAAATCTTTCAGTCAAAACTGTACCCTTATTATTCATGAAAGAACTCACACTAGGTAGAATCTCTATGGATATAAACAATATGGCAAAGACTTTATCATACAGAAATGCTGAAAATAAAACTTACCTATCTATGTAAGCCATTTTTGATGTCTTTAAGTTACAGTAGTAGTTTTTATTTATATAAAAGAATTCACTCTTTAGAAAAACCCTATCTATATGAGACATGAATAGATTTTGTGATAAAATCTCACTTTATAAACATAAGATATCCCTCACTTGTAAAAAAAAAAAAAAAGAAAAAAAAAACTATGAACATTAGGAATGTAGTAAAACTTTCCAAACTGGAGTGATTGTCACTAAATGAAAGAACTCCCTCTATGTAGTAATTCTATGCATTTGAAAAATGGTGGATAGTATGTAGTGCACAGAAATGACATCAAATATATGAATTATGCAAACAAGGAAGAAACTCTATGTATGTAGGCAGTGTCAAAAAGATTTGCTGTGATGTTTCACTTTTGCAAACATAAGATTCCCCTCACACTGGGGAGTAACTGCATGTAAGAAATATTTGGTAAAATTTAAGCTGACAGAGGTGCTAACCTTCTGACTGATGTCATATTGTTTCCTGAGCCTATGTAAGCAAAGTGGGAAAGTATTCATTTTTCATGATTATTGTAAAATGTGTGAAAATAATCATAATTAACTGAAATCACACATATGCAAGTTACTATTTTGAGAGTGATTTGAAAATTACTCATGTAGAGGTGACCTGTAAAAATAATATAAAATTATTGTTGTCAAGACATGTTCATAGATTTTTTTGAAAATATTCACAAAAACAGTTATCCAAAAATTTTTCATTTTTTTTGTTAAACATACATAAATATCTGACCTATTTGTCTGTAGCCTTAATAAAAAATTTACATTTGTTAAAGAAAATTTAAGTGTGCTATGTTTTTCCATGGTATGATTCACCACTGTCCTGTCTTTATGGATGAAACCCACTTATCTAATCCCCATTTTTCCCATGGTAATCTATACTTCATGTATCAGTTTATTGGGTAGAATCTACACATACACAATTAGAAGTGTGCTTGTATTCATGGCCTGTATCTATGTAGCAATGCTTATGGTAAGATAGACCATCACAAAAACAAAAGCAGAATCAATCACTCTCAGAAACAAGAATGAACTTAAATTAGGGAGAAATCTGATGTATGTAACAAATGTGGAAAAATGTTCAGTTCACAAACAGGTTATAAAATACATGGCAAAACTCACAATAGGGAGAAACCCTATGTAGGCAAACAAAGTGGAAAATCTTTCAATATTGTAACCTTGTTCATAAAATAATTCACAGTTGGGAAAAACCCTGTGCAAGTAATATTAAAAGTCTGCTGATAATTCACAATTTTCAGACATAGAAGATCCCACATAGGGAGAAACCGTATGTAAGTAAGCAATGTGGGAAATCTACTAGCCAAAATTATAGCTTGCAAATACATCAAAGAATTCACAATGGGATGAAACCCTATGTAGGCAAGCAATTTGGGAAAGCATTCAGTTCACATACTCACTGCCAAACACATGAAAGAACCCACAAAGGGGGAAATCTATGCATGTAAGCAATGCAGCAAATATTTCCACCACCAGTGATAGTAATAACATGAAAGAATTCTTACAGGAAAGTAACCCTATGCATTCCAACAATGGAGAAAAGCATTCATTGTACAATAATGTTATCAAAAAAAGAAATGATGCACACAAGGAACAAATCACGTGCATGTAGTCAATGTGAGAAGGATTTCCTGCACATATTTCATTTTATAAATGCTAAATATACCACACCCTGGGGAGTAACTATGTGAAATAGATGTATTGAGAAAGTTTCCATTGACAGAGATGCTAACTTCCAAAATGATGTCATATTGTGGCCAAAGCCTATTTATGCGATGTGAGAAAGCACTCAGTATATGTGAGTATGGTCAAATATGTAAAAGTCAGCACTATGAAGACAAATTGAATATATGTGACTATTTTAAAACACTTTGCAAGTTACTCATGTAGTCAAGATCTGCAGAAGTACCATAAAAATTGATGTGAATATATATTCATATATTTTCTGCAGATGACACTTAAAGATGGAGATATCCCAAAGCATATTTATTTTCTGTTTCATTATCACACATAACTTTGATTTATTTGTCTATAGTCTTACTATTGAAAAATTACACTTTTTAAAGATGATTCAAGGATTCTGAATAATTTTCCCCACATTTTTGATCCATGGATATCACCTATTGATGACACCTATTTTTTTCATGAACATTCTTTTCCACTTGGATCTGTCTAAATTATTTTTTCTAGAAGGATCCAAAAAATATATTCAAAAGTGCCCTTTACCAGGTTTTTTGACATGCATCTATGTATGCATGCTTAAGATAATTACAAAAATAAAAGCAAATTTAAAACATATAATTGCATTAGTGCCTGTTTCTACTACATAATGTATATGTTTATCTTTGGAAGGCCTCAATGTGTATAATACGTCTGAGTTCTTTATTGCCTTAACATCCATTATTTATATTTTTCCTCTATTTCTTGCTCTTCATTTTTGAAAGATGTATGCTCCTACTGCCTATTACATGTCATGTACTTTTATACAAATGTAAACAACATCCCTGTTATAGTAAGTCAGTCATTTATATAGAGCAGAATCCTGAATATGCAAGTGAATCAGAATTTCAGAAAAGTACCCAGGGTTCAAAGGAAAATGCATGAAATATGATTCCCAGGATAGGAATAGTGAATGATGGAAATGATGTCATAGCATGACACCCAGAAACACAGAGTCACCAATGTGCAATAAATAAGGTGATAATCACAAGTGTGTAAATTAAATGCATGAGAATTGTAGCATTAGATTTACCTTTTTTGTCTTTAAAATGGTCTCACTATGAAGTTCAGGCTGGTCTTGGGCTCACTTTGCAGTCCAGGTTGATCTCGTACTTGCAGCAATCCTCCTGCCTTAGCCTTTCAACTCCTGGAGTTACAGGCATGACCACCATGCCCAGGCTGTAGCATTAGATTTATCTAGCAAAAAATTCCATGCAAGGATAAGAACAGACCACTTTTTTCCCTTCTCAGTCCAGTCTTCAGGGCTTGGCCCTGCTGAACTCTCATAGTTTCCCTTCAGGCACATATTCCACAGTGGCATTTCAGCAGCATCTTATGTTATTAAAATATAATTCAGAAGTAAAAGTTGACAAAGTCTAAATCATGTTCCATTCTCAGTCACATAAATAAATCTAATGTCACTTGGATCCATCATGGATCTCAGTTTCCTTCATCAGAGTGGTATCAAGTGATGTCACAACCCGACAAGAAGGTAAAGTGCAAGACAGTGAGATATGAAGATAAAGGCCACACATTCACAGGATGCTGGTTGCACTGTGGTTATTATGTCAATTTCTGTATTTAGTAACACTGTAGTTGTTTATTCATACACATTTTTCAATATATCTCAAAATCATAAATATATGTAAAATGTTATATGTGTAAGTTTCTCAGTGTGTAATATGTTACTCTCCAATATTATAAATATACATTGAGGCAGTTGGCATTTCTGCACACTCAATACTGAGGTAGAATATTGCTGATGCATTACTAGAATGTAGTTCCTACTTATATCCCCTTATTTTAATGTTTTATCATTTTTTAAATAAAATTCTTAAGATACAGTTGAGATGGTGATGTCATATGCTTTAAGCAATCAAGGAACCTGAGTCAAGAGAATTTCAACTTTGTAATTTAAGCCCAGGCTTGGAAACTTGGAAGCATGGTGAAAACCAGTTTGCAAATAAAAAATAGTGCTGTGGAGATAGCTCAGTATAAATATCCTGGATTCAAATCTCAGTCCTGGAAAGGAAAAAAGGCTGTGAATCCTGATAAGACAGTAAAACCATTGTCCTCCTCTCATACTCTTGAGTGGAACTGGTATAATCTGACCATCCTTCTGAGTTTAGGAATCATTTCCTGAGTAGATACTCTCAAATCACTGGAGTACAATTTCCATCCTACCTACTGGATGTAGGAGTAAACTTGCACAAAATGCAATTAGTCAATCCCTGCTCTGTAAAGATAAGAGCAACCTCATTTTAAGAGCAGTATTGCCCTTGTGCAGAATTTCAGTAGCCATTATACATTTTTAAAATTTTATTTAAGAAAAGAAAAAAAAGCAAAAAAGGGTAGCAACAATACAGAATTACCCATATGTAATCCAGAAATGGCACCTGTAACTTGTTCATCAGTCCAGATTGTGGATCACTTTCCCTGTCCTTTCAGTCTCAAATATTTGGTCTTTCATCACCAGCTATTTGGGTGCTGAATGAAGGCTGTGTGCACTGTGAACTGGAAAGAGACATAGAGACATCAGGATAATTCATTATGTGGGATCTTTCTTTGTATTTTTGCTATCATGTTTTGGACCCAGGGTCACCTGCTGACAAATGGCCCTAGAATTTGAGCCTGGTTGCTGCATGACTTCTTCAGACAGCAGGAATCAAATACACAAGGAAGACACCCAGAGACTACATATACAAATGTGGGGTCAGGTGCTCTGAGCTGGATACAAATGGACTAGATTTTACCTGATAAATTTGGAGTCACCCATGAAATCTATGAAGTCAGTGACCTGATCTTTTTACTGGCTTCAACCTGATCAAGACTGTTCCATGGAACTTGATGCTCAGCAGGGACCCAAGTGCCCTGCCCTGTTCCTGCATCAAATTCAACTTCACACAAAGTGGCACCCATTCTTCAAATTCTCCTGCAGCCCTATGTCTTGCCACATTTTCTGGTGACTTCATTAACTCATGTGGTTCCAGAGGTTCATCTGCAGTCTTGGTGCTTAGAAAAATACATTTTTCCTGCATGTCCAGTCCCTCCTTTGTCTCAACGTTAGTCCTGATTGTCCTTTTTGTCCATATTTTGGAAGCAAAGTGTCAAATGCATGACCTGAGTTCAGAACTAAGGGTTTCTTATGGCAGGAATTAAATTCCCATTTTCCAGGTTATCTCCATATGGACATATACAATACATGTGATTGGGATTCCAGAGGATGTGGAGGCTCTTTCATCTCTAACATAACCTGTGCCATGTAGTGCTTTTTGACCTTGTTTCACAAACATGAATGCTGACTGAGATCGGACATGATTCAATGGAAAAATACAGTAATTTGGGGATACAATGAATGTGTACTGTACCTCAATTATTATGAAAAATGTATATTGCATCTCAATAATTAGGCAAAAACACAGAGAAGAAAGACAGAAGAGTGTAGGATGCAGGGCATGATGGAGCATGGCAATATCAGCTACTGGACCAGGGAAGGTCTCCCTCTAAGGTCAGCCTGTCTTAGGGTGGAAATAAAGCCTGGGTCTTGACCTAACTGAGAATGAGAGGAGGTCAAAGACCATAGACCTGAAGATCCAATGGAAAGTTAGGGGGTAATCTGTTGATGTTGGTCCTCCAATCATTTTATTTACAATGCTCAATTCAAATTGGAATTTTGTCAAGAGATAATCTAACCTTTTCTTGTAAAATACGTGTGTGTGTGTGTGTCTATGTGTGTGTGTGTGTTCATGTAAATAAATGAAAAGATTTCTTTTTCTTTAGCCTGTTTCTCCTGACCCAAGACAACTGGAGTTTTTAATCTTTGCTATGTAGATAACTGCATGAAAATATTAATATGATTAATACATCTTCCTACATTTTGTATGTTCATGTAAATTAAACAGAATAATGTGCTTCATTTTAATGAAGCCTGTATTTATTATACATTACTTTTGACGTGAGATATGTTCTTAGTAGTAGTAGTACTAATAGTATAAAATTCATTGTTACAATGGAGATATACTTAATATTTACATTCATCACACACAAATTGTACCTGTAAATGATACATCTTGATAATTATTTTTGGCATGCTCTTTTACTTTCTACCAACCCTCCTTACCTGTTTATTTTCAAAGTTTTTCTGTTTTTTCCTTCTTTTCTCATTTTTCCCTTCCTTCATTGCACTTTCCTCCCTAGTTCCCCTTTTATTCAAACAATTGCTTACTATTTCAATATATCTATGTTGCATTTACTTTCTATTAACACTGTAATTTTCATACAATTGAGACAATATGATATTAATATAAGTTCATGCAGTTTATTTTATTGAAGATAATTCTGTAGGGCCATTCTTTAGCTATAAATGTCTGAAGTGTATCCTTACAGGCTGAGAATTATGCAATTGTACAAACATTATGTGGGAATTTGAGTTGTTTACAATATTTAGGCATTACAAAATGTGGTCTTATAAACATGGGTACATTTATATCACTGTGGTAAAGTGTATTAAATTCTCTTGGGAAAATATGAACGAGGAGAACAGCTGTAACACATTGGCACTGTAGACCTAGATTATTTTTTTAGGAATCTCTGCATTTATTTCCAAAGTGGCTGTGGCAGTTTACACTTCTGTCAACAGTGAAGAAGTGTTTCTTTTTTCCCACACATTCAGATTGGCAACTGTTATTGGTTGCTTTCTTAATAATAGCCATTTTTCTACAGTGAGGTAAAATAATTTGTTTTAAATTGCATCTCTTGAAAGACCAATATGTTGAACTTTTTTCCATATATTAATTTGTCATTTGCACTTCTTCATCTGAGAAGAGTGTATTCATCTGAGATGCCCATTTTTGGATTCAGTCCTTAAATTTGGAGGTTCTGATTTTCTCCAATTCCATATATGTTTAAGATATTTTTCCTATGTCTGAGAATAAAAAGCCCAGAATATTTTCTCACACAACAGGTGTTTTTCAGTCTGTTTGTAATTTATTTCACTAAACAAAATCTTTCTAATAAGCATCAAGTCTAGTAGAGTCTTGTGTAATCAGCGAAAAATAATAATTTACTTTTTCTTTTAATTTTCTCATTGTGTTATTTATTATTCTTTTACATTTTGTTATGTATTTGCTTTTTGTTGCTGAATTGCTCTGGAAATTCTAATATTTCCAGAAATACATTAAACAGAATTGATGACTATGAGTATCTTTGTCTTGTTTCTGATTTCAGAGTGAGAGTTTTCATTCTTGGGACCACTGAGATTGATATTTGGTGTTGGATATCACAGATGAATTAATCAGATGGAGATAAAAACCACCTGTTCCAATTTTGTAAGAAAATTACCACAAATCTAAGTTGTTCTTTTTGAAATGGTTTTTGTGCATTGATTCAGATCACTAAGTAATCTTTTTCTAAGTTTCTGAGGATATATATTACATATAATATACTGTGATTATATCCATTACCCCTCATTTTTACTGTCTTCTCCTTGGGCCTTTGGTCTCATCTCCAACTGTCTTCTCACTGAACTTGTTCTTAGAAGAACTTTACTTGTCATACACTTGGAGTGTATGGAGGCTCATTGAGTCCTTTCACAGAAGGAGAATTTTGAGGACATGTAAATAAGAGATACAGAAAGTATTTATTAGACTGAAATTTTAATACATATTGAGGAATGGAATGTGGGCCATCAAGAGTGTGAGCTACACTGTCTAAAGTTTCCTTCATGTGGGTAGTTGAGTAGAATGGCCCACTCATAGTAAGATACTGAAAGGTTCACTCAATGAGGAAAATGTGTTCCATAATTATTTAAAGGACAATAGTCCATTTGCTCATAAGAAATGGAAGTCTAACCAATCTTCTGTATAAATGGGAATTTTCCCTGCTTATTCTGCCCCTGGAGTAGAGAAAAAATTAAAATGGGTTCATGTTTTGAAAGTGTAGTTTTCATTTTCAAAAACATGATTTTTACTTGTCCCCATTTACATGTCTTATTTCTTCCATCATATTTCATGTGTTATAATTGACTCTTCATTAAATTCTGTAAAATGCTACCTGGTTTATCTTCTGTAACTGCTTCAGGATGAGAAAGGGATTTATTCATCCTACCAAGGGATCAAAAATCTCACCCACATGGAACTATAGAGAGAAAAGCATGTTTTATTTGTTGAACCATATTGTTTGCAAGTTAATGACTCAATCTGTGCTTTATAAGCACATTTAAAAATTAGAGTCAGAAATTAAAATCACAATATTGTTAGTGGTTTGAAATACTATCAATTATGGTAAAATTTGATTTAAGCTTTTATTATTTTTTAGTTTTTTTAGTTAACAAAAATTATTATATTCTAGTTATAAAAATGACCACATTCATCATAGGGACCTTGTTCTTTACATGATATATCTTTTTTTTTTTTTTGGTTGTTGCTTTTCCACTAATCTCTCATCAGTTACACTTCCCCTTATTATTTATAACATCTTTATTTCTATTTTTCTTTTTCGTTCCTTCTATTACTCCACTTCTTTTTTACTATCCATTTGAAAATTTTCTTCCTATTTCACATATTCCTCTATAAGGTTTGGACCCTACATTTACTTTCAATTTCTCACACCAGAGATATAATTCATTATTTGTACATGTGTTTCTGATTTATTTCACCTAACTGCATGGTATCAAGGTGCTGCCAATGTTGAAAAATTATGTTAAGTTTATCCTTCTCTCTGAATAGTACCTCCCTGTGTAAAAGTACCACATCTTTAGCTCTGATTTACTGGAAGGCATTTTGACTGTCCACAAGATTTATGTGCTACACATTGAGGCACTATAAACATACATGTGAATATATCATTGTGGCCTGATGCTTTTAGTTATTTCAGTAAAATATCAAGTAGGTTATTCAATGGGTCAAAAAGGAACCCTATTTTTAATTCATTTTTTTTTTTTTTTTTTTTTTTTTTTTTGCTTTTTGGGGTTATTTGTTTATTGGTAACAGGGATTGAACTCACAACCTCACCCTTGCATTACAGGCCCTTGTCCCACTTAGGTATATCTGTAGCCCATAATTTTAAATTTCTGACCAATATCCAGAGTGATTTTGACAATGGTTGCACCACTCTGCCTCCCTACCAGCAGGGTAGAAGGCTTACTTTTTCTACATCGGTCCCCCGAACTTGCTCTTGTTTGATTTCTTGATAACAAGTATTTCTCTGGAGTACCATGGAAATTTAGCACTCTGTTATTTGTTTCTCTCTAATAGCCAGAGATGTTAAATATTTTTTTCATATATAAATTTTCCATTTCACTTTGCTCATGTGACATGTCTATTTTAGACACACATTTATGTATGGATTAAATCTTTAAATTTAGGGGGTCTGATTATTGTTTCATTTCTTTACATATTCTAGATTTTAGTTCTTTTTCTGATAAAATGCTGGCAAATGTTAGTTCCCACATTATGTGTTGTCTCTTCATCCTATGAGTGGCTTCACCTGCAGTGCAAAAACATTTTAGTGAAAGATCCCAGTTGTTGATACTTTGTAACATTTTCTGTGCAATTTAGGTTTTATTCATAAAGTTGGCCTGTACCAATGTCATCAAGACTTCTACTTCTATCATGCTGCACATTTTGTGTTTTGTTTTTACTAGTTATATCTTTGATCTATTTCAATTATAGTTTTGTGCATGGTAGAAGCATGGGTCTAATTTTAAACTTTGGTATGTGAAAGCCATATTTTCCAACACCATTTACGAGGTTATCCTTCTTCTAGTGAAAGTGTTTGGTTCCATTTTTGAAGATAAGGTGACTGAGTATGTTTGTAGGTATTTCTTCATATTCCAATTTATTCCACTGCTTTGTGGGTCATTTTCATCTTCTTTTCCAATAGCAAGCTTTTTTTTTAATCTCAGCTTTACAGTCCAATTTCAAGTCAGAGATTGTTATGTCACTTGCCTTGTGTTTGTACCCAGAAATATTTCTGGTATTCTAGATATCTTCTGGTTCCAAATAAAGTTTAGAGTAGTTTTCTCTAATTCTGTTAGATATGTGATTTTATTATGGCTCTATAATAACTCAGGAAGCATAGCCATTTTAACATTATTCATTCTTTCACAAGAATAAGGGATATTGTACATTTTCTGATATCTTATTCAATCAATCTTTTAGAAAGCAATACTTTTCAAGAAGAGGTCTTTTACTTTGTTAGATTTATTCCCATGTATATTCTTTTTTGGATGGACTCATGGACATAAATTTTTCCAATGCCTCTTGTAAAATTCTAAGAATGAATAGGGATTTTTATTTTTTATGTAATATATTATTGCTGTATAACATTCAACATTAAAATGATTGAAATGCTTGATTTTTGTGATTTTAAACCTTAAAAAATGTGTAAATGAAAATGTCACCTATTTTGATGTCCCATTCAGCTATTAAAGAGAAAGTGTCTTAGATTGGTACTGCTTGGGCTTGAGTGGGAACTGCTTATTTCCCTGGCTGGCTATCTTCTGGTCTTCTGCACTAAATGATCTCATATTATCCCAGATGTAATATCAGCTTGTAATTCTGCCTGTCTCATTACAAGTCAATGTTTGACTTAAGAGTTATATTACATCTTCCCAGTCTAGCTCTGGGTCTGAGCAAGTCATCTACAGAGTTTAATGTACTTATCAGTGTCATCTGAAAACTTTCCTAGATTAAGTTTAATTAGCTTTAGATCATTCATAAGAGAGAGACTCATGAACTTAGGTAGTTTCTATGACATAATTATAGTTTGAGCACAAATAATAATTACTTCTTTTTAAAGAAAGTTTGAACATAAGTCAGTTCTGACCCTTTGATAACTTTTCTACAATATGATCCTAGTTATGGTAGAGCACCATAATTAATAATTCTCTGTGTATTACATTTTGCTCTAGAATATGTGTTGTTCCTGTGCAGGTTCAGAAAATGTCAAATGGCACTTTTTTGTTACCAAGGATTCAACTTATGACCTTGTGCTTTCCAGGTAACCTCTTGTTTCACCGGGCTATAACACTGCCCCTCAAAAGTCACTTTTTCTACATTGAAGGGTGAAATATTTTCAGTGCCTAAGACTATATTCCAAAAGAGTAAGATATTTTGATCTTCATTTCATAATTTTTAAATGGAATAAAATATCAGGCATTTGTATTAGTTTCCATTAGGTGCTCTCGCTGTCAGAGCCATAGTCACACTGAATTCAGTGATTGGCAAGCCCAATGGAGAACAGAGATGGCATGGAAACCTGCACTAAAAGATAGTGAGTGCTTGGAATTTGACTCTCGCATGGGAAAGAGGTGGCTGACTGGATGACATATTGGTATTGGGCTGGACAGGCCTGAACAAGGAATGGCAGTGACTTCAGTTGGTTGCTCCCTGCCCAAAGCAGATTGGTGGGATCTGCTTGGGCTGGGTCATGCCTCTGGCTGGGACCAAATAGCCAGGAATGAAATTGTACCCAAATTTGTCCCAAACTGCTTCCATCTACACAGCACACACTAAAGTGGTGAAGGCCCCTGCTGGTTGACTGGCTCAGAGAAGAGGGGTCAGCCTTCACCATTCCTGTTTGTACCTCAATGACCAACAAACTGAAGAGGGCAGAAATCCCTACCCAGCATGCTTCAGAAAAACCATAACCAACAAGGAAATTGTGTGGGACCTCCACCATACACCTGTATGGAAGAAATCAGAAACATGACAACAGAAAGAAATAAGAAAAAGGCTCCAGCATCCAACCCAGAGAATATCATTTCAGGAGAGATAAATACAGAAGAGAATGAGGGCAGCAAACATGCAGTATCTGACATGGCATCAGCTGACATAAAACAATATCTCTGTGACATTATAGATAAGCTTAAAATCAAAATATTAATATAAGCAAAGCAATATATAAGAAAATTAATGAAAGAAATTCTAAACATCTCTCAAGATAACAGATGGAATAATGAAGGAACACAAAAAAGGGGAAAATATTCAAAGAAGAATATAAAAAAATACAGAGAATACATGAAAGAGATTCAAAGAGATTACCAGGAAATTAAAAACTCCATTGAAAGCTAGCAAAATTCCCTGAAAGAAACTAGAGATAGATTAACAAAACATGAAGACAGGTTTGCAATGTGTGAACATGAAAGGAAAGATCTCTTAAAAATAACAGGGAAACAGGCAGTAACAATAAAAAGGCTAGAAGATGACAAGAGTATCTATAACTTAAGAATAAAAAATGTGAGAAAAATCAGGGGTAAACACAAAGGAAGTACAAAGTCTATTCAAAGAAATAATTAAGGAAAACTTCCCAAGCATGGGAAAAAGAAATGATATTCAGATGTATGAGGCATACAGAACTCCAGCCACCTACAACCAAAATGGAGCTATACACAGACATATAATAAGATCCCAGAAATTCATCACAAGAACAGAATATTAAAAGTAGTCAGAGAAAAGAAACAGATCACCTATAAAGGAAAAGCCATCAGAATCACAACAGATTACTCGACACAAACAAATCAAGAAGAGTTTGGAGTGAAGTACTCCAATCCCTGAAAGAAAATAACCTCCAACCCAGATTGATATATCCTGAAAAACTGTGTCTCAGAATTAATGGAGAAACAAGATGCTTCCACAACAAAGAGGAACTGGGGGAGTTCATGAATACCAATCCAACCCTACAAAACATTTGAGAGAGAGAAAAAAAAACAGGTTTTCAGGAAGAGTGGCAGACATGCCTCAATGAATGTGGCAGACAGTAGAATGAAGGAGAAAGGTATAAAACCAATGGCAGAAATATAGTATAGCAGAAATGAGGCAGAGGTTGGCTATAATCTCTAACACAAATGGACTTGATATGCTAAAAAAAATAAACACAGGCAAATTAGATCTGGAGACAGGGCCCGTCGAAATGCTCTGTATAGGAAATGTAATTAACCTGAAAGAAGGTTTATGGACCAATAGTCAAATATGAGAAAACAATGCTCAGTGTGACAGGGAACCAAAGAGAAATAGGGGCAACTCATCCAGCACCTACATAGAGTTAGAAAGACATGATACTTTTGTGCATTAGAGAACTATTCAGCTATAATGAAGGAAAACCTTGAGGCTTTTGTAGGTAAAGGAATATAACTTAAGATCAAGTCCAGGGGAAAGAAGGTTCAAAAGAATGTAGGTAAATAGTAGCTTGCCCCCCCCAACCAAAAAACTAAAGGAGTTAGTGGGACCCAAAATGTACAATGAACCCTGTAAATGTGAAAGGGGAAGAATTGTATAAAAAAGGAAGGCAGAAGATATTGTTAATAGTGTATCAGGACTTAAAATCCACATTATTCTCACCACTTTATTTAGTTTGATTATATTCTTTTCCAGTTTGTCTAGATTTGATGGCACAGACAGCTATCCAAAAAGTAGCAGGATATATTACGTTAACCATCCTTAATTTTCTATTAACTTAGTGTGATGCCCTGTATAACTCACACTGTCTTATTATGACTGATTTTATTGGAGTCTTGTTTGTTAGATCACTGTTTTGTCTTGACTAACTTTACTTGAATCTGTTATTATTGATAGTATCAAGTCTGAGAGGATAGGCAACTACATTCAAGGTGACAAGATTCACTAGGATACCAACTCTGGTTTGACCTGCTTGTGAAGTATTATAATGTCTCCAATGTTTAGTTTTTATTAATATTGTTATGTACTGCTATGTTCAATTATACTATGCCTGATGATATAAACAATTCTATTGAAGATAAGAAGAGACAACACAGTAACCATTGTAAATCACCTTGTACTGTGTTTTTATATGACTTTTTCATTTCATGTTTTTCTACAAATTTGTTTTGGTTTGTCTTGCTTTGTTTTGTTTTTCCCTCTAAATCAGACAGGATTCATGTAAAGATTCATGAATGCATAGAACTTCTAAACAGTTTATGAAAACTAATTATATAGTGCATGATAAAATGAACAACTACTTTGAAGAAAAAGAGACACTACAGTACCCAGTGCTGATACCATAGTGTCATGATGTGAAATCCAGCAATACTATTATTCTTTGTTCAGAGTGATTTTAGTCTGCTTTGTTTTGTTTAATTTCAACATACATGTAGGCATGGACAGCTATTTTGAAGAGAATGAGAGCCATTATGGCAACCATTGTTGACTTCCTTATTGTCTGGTCTTTAAGACCTAAAATGTCATCATCATCCTGTTCTGATCAGTTTTACACTATTTTGTTTTGTATGAATTTACAATATGTGAAGATAAGGACAACTATTTGGAAAAAAACAAGAAAGAGTATAATAAATCATGAAGATCTCCAGTTGTCTTGCTTTGAAATCTGTGTATCTTACATAGCTTTATGTTCTGTTTCATTATGTTTAATTTTACCCTCTTTAAAATAAAATAAAAAAAATAAAAATAAAACAGCAAACCACAGACATTGTGTTGAAAACATTTGAACTAGACTCTTATATTTATTTTTGGTTGACACCTGTATCCTTCTTCATTGTTGAGAAGGTTAATTTTTTTCCTGTGGGTACAGCTCATTCTGCTTCTATCATGGGATTGTACTCTGAGTAAGTTTCCATTCTTCTGAGTCAAATGCAGGACAAAATTTAATTGCAGGGCTCAAGATGGCATCAGTTGTTTCAATATACAACTCTTTTCTTTTGATAATCGTAGCACGTTATGTAAACAACTTGGCTGTGAGTCATTGTTCTCAACCTGGAAAGGTGAGGATGGAAAATATCAAGACATTGATTGCCTTCTCACTGTAGATCAGATAATAAAGAGAACTGATGCAGAACACACTTGACATGTCCCCCAGAAAGCAGAAGATTATGATGGGCACTCTGTCTCAGTGAAATCAGTCCCCCAGTCTTAACACTTCTTGCCAATCTATTGACTTTTAGTTGGCAGGTAGGGTCTCATTATTTATTAATAGATATGTATATTTTAAACAATGAACTAGATTTCAGAAAAATACTGTTTTATAGCATTTCATGTCAAAATACACTAGGGAAAACTCTAAACATTACCTTTTCTTAGAGTTGCTAAGATATGAAACCATAGTAGTCTGAGTAAACAAGGAACACTAGAAAATTTAGTAACCGAGTCCAAATGCTACATACACAAAGCAGGAATAAAGTGTCCCATTAAAGAAGCAGCAAGACATTCCTATATTCTGAAATTAAATTGATCATAATTGTAACAAATTGTATGAGCACTTATCACCAAGACATTACATAAAAGTATATGAGCATTTTCAAACAAGACATTACATAAACAATTGAAGCATAACCATTTTGATTACTGACATGCATCATAATCCATAATCTCTGAAACAGAATCAAACTCTTACCTACATCCTCGAATCTGTGAGGGGACCTCCAAATGATATATTTCTTAAGCTATAAGACCTCCATATAATGTAAAGAGAATATAACTCAAACTGCCAGTTGTCTGTAACTCCAAGTTCCTGTCCTACAAAATTAAGGAAAGAGTTCTAAGATGAATAGCATTTAAGAAAATGAACAATTTATGGAGAGGAAAAATTTCTAAGAGAGAAAGAAGGCACAGGAAATGTGAAGTGCCTAAACTTTAATTTTTAAACAAGCTAAAATGATTGTATGCCTTCATGAATCTCTTGGTCATATTTTGATATATTTGTGATCTGTGTGTGGATGAATTCAGGGTATTTAAGTTATCCATCCTTTCAAGCACTAATCCTTTCTGTATTATGAGAATGCCACTAGCTCTTTCCTCCACCTGTTTGAGATTATATAGCCCAATATTATAACCTGTCACCACCTTTCTGTTTGAAAGAACAGCAGGAGTCATTCCCTTTATCCTCTGTGATTCTGTCCCTTGGGATCAATTCCCCAATTCTGTATTGGCCCCATACATTCAGTGTCAATATTTTTTCTCCATTTTTCTGTGAGATCAGCTACTTTATCTCCCAAATTGAAGAGACCTCCTGAATTATCTGCCTTCTGTGTCTGATTTTGTCCCATTCATCATTAAATCACACTATTTTTTGAAACACAATCTCACTACATAGGTCAGGCTGATTTGTTCTCTGTGTAGCCCAGGCTGGCCTTGAACTCACAGGGATCAACTTGCCTTGGAATCATGACTGCTGTGAAGACAGGCATCAGCAATCATACTTGGCTTGAGAAAGTCATCCTTTTTGAAAATTCAAGAATGGAGATCTCCAGTCAGCATAACACATGTCTCTCTATGTGCAGGCACTGAATCATGGAGCAGTATGTTTAGAATTTAAGGGAAAACAGGCCCTGAAATTGAGAGCAACATCTTCAGGTCATCAAGTACTACATACAAAACATAACTGAGTGTCACATTTTCCTTATCTTACAGGAATATAAAGTAAACACCATTAATACAAAACATGTGACCTGTGTATATGCACAAAACTGAGATGGACAGAGATACATACTCGACACTATCAAATAATGAACCATGACAATTTCATGGTGGCTGTCATTATTACCTTCCTTCACCATATTCAGTCATATTCACTATGGGCACTGCCTTCTCTGAGACATCCGTCACCAGAGCTGTGTGCATAACAAACTGAAATGGCCATGGGAACTACTTCTATTGATGAGAACCAGCCCTGCCCTGATTATACAGCTCTGGAAAAGAACCCAGACCTGGCAGAATTAGTGATCCCATGCAATGCTCAGGACAGAACACTGACACCATGAAGCTGAGGCTAAGATGGGTTTTCCTTGCCAATAGTTTGAAAGATGTTTTATGGAAAATAGCAGATCCTGAGTGTATAAGTGTATGTAAGTGTGATAAAAAGTGACATATGTGACAGTTTCCTGATCAAGATCCCTGTTTGCAGGTGTCCAGTGTGAGGTGCAGCACATTTGTGCAGCAGGTGCAGTGTGGGGAGTCTTGGCAGAGCCTGAAGGGTCCTGAGGACTCTTTTTCAGTATCAGTGTTCATGTTTAGTAGGTAAAACGTGAGCTGCTTCTGCCAGGCTTAATGGAAGGGGAAGACTGGTCTTATTAAGTGTTAACTAGAGGAGGCAGCACATTCTATGCAGACTCCATGTAGGGCCAAATGCCACCTGAGACCCAAGGCAAAGACCACATTGTGTCTATGAATTATCATTGTGGAACTGCTGCCATGGTCATACATTAGTGTGTACAGGGACTGGTGAGGGGACAGCATTGCAAGCCAGACAGAAACCTTCCTTCATGGACATTCATGACCAGCAGAGGGTGAGGAGGAGCCACAGAGCACAGGAAAAGTCCCAAAAGCTGGTGCAGAGAAGGAAGTTGGGGAGGAAGTGCTTCCTGTCAGACTCTGTGTTTCCCTCTCTGTCTATGTCACACATCCTGAGGGACACTGGAGCACATAAGCTGTGAATGGAGTAAACAAGTTATAAGTTATAAGTAAAGATTCTCTCTTAAATTTAATTACATGAATGTATATTTATATAATTACTGTTTATATATTAACATGACTTTTCTTGCATGGGTAAATGTGACTTGCATGCATTTTAATGTACGCCATACATTTTGTGAGTTTTGGGATTTTTTGAGTGCCAAATGATCATCATCTAAAAACAAATCTTCTCATGTTTCCCCATGAGAAGGAGTCATCTGATGCAGAATTAAATGCTTCAGATTGGGGAAGTAAGTCTTTCATATCCCTCTCCTCAAGGTCTGAGAACACACAGCTCTTCCTCAGCCAGGTCATTTCATACACTTTGTCCCCAGGATCGGCACCAGCACCATGTGCATCACACTGCTCAGGGGAGGAGGGAATAGGGGCAGCCTGGCTGCACTCAGCACACTGTTCAAGGGCCTCAGTGAGCTATTTCTGCTCATGGGAGCTGAACAGGAGTAGGGCCTGTACTTTCTTTAAAGAGGTTAGAAATAAGGATTTATTCAAGACAGTAGTAGCATTCTATCTTTGGGATATTTATTTACCTACCTACCTAAATACTTATACATAATCTCTCTTCTTTTTTCTTGGATCCCTATATTCTTTCAAAGCCTCATGTACTTAGAGGCAAGACTTCTCAGAGGTGTCTAGACTTAGGGCTTATGAATATGTTTAAAGAGCACATGTTAATGAAGTGGCTTCAGTATAGTTCTGAGAGAGGACAGTGGCAACACCACCCTGGCTTGTTTTTATCACAAATGGCTTATCCTTATATGAAAATCAGGCATAGTGGTTTTCTGCCTATTAATAAAAGCATTGTTCTGCTGGGGTCAGCATTTCAAAGACTTAAGCAGCTAGTAGTGTTTGCAAAATATGCTGCCAAATCCTGAAATGTGAATTTTCTTGCAAATTATCCGTGTTTGTTTTCTCAAACAGTTTCCCTTTCTCTTTTCACTTCTACTGCAATTAAATCTCCTTCTCAGTGGACAAATATCCTTCAGGAACCAAATCCTGGAGCTTGTCCACATAATTCTAACCTATGGTCTATGTGGCATTGTTAGTCAGCTCAACCAATTGGCTTATAGGAAGGGTGAATTGATTTTTTGTTCTTGTTACTTCCCCTTGGCCCAGAATATTTTGTACCAGGTCAGAGATGTACTTGGCTTGTTCTTCTTCCAGGACTTGCATACCTTGTTCCAGGTCATGAGAAGGGCAAATTGTCTTCTTTCTCTTGTTACTATTCTCAGAACGTGCATGGCTTGTGCTGAGTAACATTAAAGATCAATTGGCTTTTTATTCTTCTTGCTATTCCTCCCAGGGAGCACAGCTTTGAAAATGTTCTTGCTTTTAGTAAAACAGATCATTTTACAAATGTGTGGTGACACTGAAGTGCATGAAACTCTTTCAAGCATAACCTCACATGGCAAACTGCAGGAAAATTTTTACATGTTGCAGCAGTACATACAAAGACATCAGCAAAATTTTAAACATTAAACAAATAGACAAATAATATATCATCATTTAATTTTGTTAATAACTGTTATGTTTATACATGATTGTGAATTACTCTACCTGTTTGATGGTGCAGTGTTAAAGTCATCAATTGTAGTGACCCATGTTTATATTACTGGAGCTCACAATAGATACAATATGAAAGTGACCTATTTATGTTCATGCAGGAAAAATGAAGACTGAAAATGTGGTTTACCTACAGAATAGAGGTAAATTTGAGTTGTTTTAAGGAAAATAAGTGAATCTTGAAATAATAAATGTAAGTTAATTCAGACAAAGAAAGTTAAATATCACACCATCTGTCTAAAAGAAGAGACACACCTTAGAAACAAATCAAAGAAGAAATTAAACTTGTTAAGGAAATTAAAAGTAACTTGTGTGGAAAGATGAAGAAATCTGAGGCAAAGGGAATGATAAAAGGAATGGAAAAGTGAACAAGATGTGACACATAACCATGACATACCACAAACATATAGTGATAAGAAAATTATAAAGAATTTTGGATAAAATAAATGATAAAACAAATTTGGAACATTTTTATCAGGTAAAAATGATAGACTAGAATATTGAGAAGAAAAGAAAGAGGAATCTGTGAAACAAAAAGGAAAATGGGGGTGTTAACAAACCAGTAAATGTAAATATGAAAAGTTAACATACACAAGGATATATTTTAAAATAGATATTCAAGTAAGATGTTCAATGTATGAGTTTACTTTCCTTCATTGCTAATTTGTAAACATATTGGATTTACCTATTTGCCCTTTCTACATTTGATTCAGAAAATCATGTAATCATTTCAATTGCCTATATCTTACTTTGGGGGGATCAATTTTTTGTGTTTTCCATTACCTATATTCTTGATAATCATTGACTGCCAAAGAAATAGCATGAAAAAAATTGTTGCACTATATAAGAGAAATCAATCTGAAAAGCCTAAATACTTCATAGTTTATGTAACAAAATGAGAATATGACTGTGTTCAGTGGCAAAGAAAATAGAGGTAGAAAAACAAAGACATTTTGTAAAACTAAAAGGAACTTAGAAATGGAGAGATGTTAGAGGGAATCTAGTAAAACAAGAATTAAAGAGTTTTAGGAACATGTGTAAGTGTTTACAATAAAAACATCCATTATATACTGCAAACACTATTGATAACAATGAGTAAGAATTGTAAGATAAACAACATTAGAAAAATATGAGGCAGAGGAAGCTAATCACAGGTGATTTCTAGAAACTCATTAACATCATCCACATGAATGCTAGTGCTGTTTTCTTTCAGAAAAGAGAAAACAGCACAGTCACACACATTCTCACCACAGGGGTCCGGTTCTGCCAGCTGCAGCGGAAATGTCCAGGAGCTGGACCAGGGATTAATCTGCTCATAGATCAGGAGAACAAAGACCTAGACAATGGGGATGACATTGACACAGCATCAGAATCTATATGGAGAACACAACTGCTAATGACATTCAAGTTTTCCATGCTCACAAAGCAAGTATCATGAATATAAAAAGCATGATCTGAGTATATAGACAAAAATGAAAGCTGATGAAGAGTTTAAAACACAACAGAGCACTGTAACATGAGCTATAATAGTATCTTGAATGTGTCTTTGTTATCAGACTTGCCCAGCACACTCACATCAGCAGTGAACACTGCCTAGTCTGAGGGTCTGATAACAGTGCTATTTATATAACAGGAAGAAATGCAAACAGTGCCTCCCTATGCTTGTGAAAACCAACCCAGTCCTGACCCTGCAGCTCTAGACAGTAACTGAGCCCTGGATGGCCAACTATTACCACTATGTGATCAGGACTGAGCAAAGAAGATCACTATGGATTTGGGGCTAAGTTGGGTCTTTCTGTTTTCACTTTTGAAAGATTAATTATAGATAACAAGAAATAAGTAATGAGGAAGTGGACATTACTGA